>CM034155.1:224291167-224361580 GCA_019776745.2 Taxus chinensis | reverse complement strand
TAAGTGTGTTAAGACTCATTTTTTTACCATATTCAGTACTCCTGGGTTGGTGTCTCATCATTCAACTTAATCAACAAAATCAAATTTCTTCATTCTACAGATTTCACAGTAAAATGGCATTAGTTACCATACTGACCGGTGTTGGTTTACCATGCTTTGGATCAATTTAACAAATAGCATGGAATCGCATTTCTTATCTCATTTTAAATATCTAGAAAATCACATATCCTATGCATTCTGATATTATCGACTAGATATAGCTTCCACAGTTGAATTTCCTCAGTTTATGTCTCACTTTCTCAAACTATTGCTTTCCCACATTAACCAGCATCGGTTACTGTGACCATCATCGGTCACCCAGTAACTGGCATCGGTTGGCCTAACCAGTGTTGGTACTTCTATTTTGATTTTTAATCAAAGCACCTATCAGTTCACCTCTCATAATCAATTATTTTCCATCCTTATTGTTCTTTGTGTCACTTACATAGTACGGTTCTTACCAAGTATAACATTTATTCACATGGTGTTGACTCGTAGTCAAACTAACACCCATCGTGTTTCATGTCAGCCTGTCAGCCACTTCCCACCTAGTCCATCACTTTCACTCCTATCTTGTCACCTATGGATCTGAACTCAACTTATCCCCATCGCTAATACAGGTGACGAGGAGTTTGTTAGACTCCTTGACCAGAATCATCGTTGCTCTCTAGTACTACCTTGCTCATTCTTCCACCTAGGATTCCTCAGGACAGTTAATATACGACATTCATGTATCTATCCCTCCTACTCTCGCACCCACCTCTGTGTCAGCTAGCACCAGATCTTAGTGCTATCGTCATCCACTTTACCACATGTGGTGTCTCAAGCTAGATCCCACAGCCACTGTAACTACAACGTCTACGTCATCTATTGCACCCACGACATCAATCGTCCCTCCAACATCCTCTTTAAGTATAGCCCCATCTGCACCCGCCGCCTCACATATACCTATTGCATCGTAACCTCCTTCCAATGTCAGCAGCTTACACCCCTTTCCAGAACCTCATCCTTTCTATCATGTAGTCCTTACACCCAATCACCACTAGAGTTGTTACAACCACCCCACCCACTTACACATACTACCAAAAACCCCCGACCTCGTCTATCACTTATTCTTGGCTATGTGTCAACCTATATATATTCCTCATGCGTAAGTTCTCATACTCAGCGCCACCATACACTAGCATACCATCCACCTCATACATTCAAAATCAACCCCCTTTTTCTATCAGGGGGCACCCATTCATCACAACCTACTAATGACCTCATTAAAATGATGATGGAAAAGATGCAAGACCTTAGAAGCATTTGTCTCTGGCTCTTACGTAATTCTTTAACTTATAATGAGATTTTTAACGAGCCTGTCCATCCATTTATTCCCATTCATTCGCTACCCTGTGCATTGGTAAATGCCTAAATTCAATTGCTTCAATAGTAAAGAAGACCTGCACAGTAACACTTGCGGTCGTTTAAACATGAGTGCTACCTAATCGCCCATGATGACGCTTTGTTCCTACGAACCTTCCCAATGTCCTTGATAGGACCAGCATTGGATTAGTATAGTGGACTACCTTAGACATTCCATTTATTCATTTAATCAAGTAGCCCAAGCTTTCTTAGACCATTTTTCAATCAATGTTTTCAAGAAAGTCACCATGACCGATCTCATATTCAACCTGAACAGTATAAAGATGAATCTATCACAAATTTCGTTGCCCGCTGGTGGAGTCTTATTGACCAATTGATGTTCCAACTACCTTAGACTGAACTTATTGAGTTGTTCACTAGAGCTTGTGTCAAACACATCTCACCAACTGTGCAAGTACAAACCTTCTGAAACTTTGACAAAGCATTCACCATGGCACAAAAGCTTGAAATTTGTGCCATTAAAGAAAAGAAAATCCAATTGTGAAACAAGAACGCCCCATTCAAATCAAACGATTCTTTTTCATCTTCAAAAACGTCAAAATAACTATTCTAAAGCCCAAAGGATCTACCAACGTGGTAGTCCTCAAGGTTAGGTCCCACCTCATTCTTCTAATCAAGCCTAACCTTCTTACAATCTTTCCCCTATCCAAGCCTTTCAGCTCCGGCAGGAAGTAGCAGAAATACACTTCAATTCGAGAGCCCTATTCTTCAGTTTTGGAAAATCTTCTTAAAGTTGGAGCCATTACACTTCCTCCCATAAAACCTCATACAGGCATCTACAGATCCTTACCCAGTCCTAATCACTCTACATGTATTATATTTACTGAACCTAATGATCTATGTGTAATTACCATCACGCTAATATATAGGCATCATAGTAGAAAACCAGTAGCCTACATAAATTTTAAGAACCCATTGTCCAAGACAAATGATACCCGATAATGGAGACCTTGTCATGTACAACAATAATGAATGTGCCAGCAAAGTCATGTAATATTGCACATCTTATAAAAATTCATTCCCTAATCACCCAAACCATAATGTCTAATCATTAATATTGATTTTCCTAACATTCCATCGATAGCAATGTCCGTGACATGGTCCAACATGGTCTCGTTCACTGATATCGTAGTCGGCCACCTCTGTGTGCTCATGATCAACTCACGCTATTGTGCATCTATTGAGGAAATTTTGGCACGAGCCCCTCTGACCCATAGAGCCAATGCATACATATTCTACTCCTTCACCCATAGATGGATTCCTCCGGCTCATCTACCAACAACCTTACTCTCATTGGTTTTGCAGGTGTACCCACAACCTTTTACACAATTGCCATTTAACCAGGTCTACCTCATAACCTTACACGAATAATCAACACTTCTACAGGTTCTCCCAAAAACCTTACATGATGAATGCTATCAATCACCTTTGACCAATAGGATACAATGTCACTACATCACCCCACCTATGTAGGAAATCTCTCCTACCCATAATTGAGACTCATCAGACATAATGGAAATGGACCTATTGGGGACCATGTTCCCCCCCTAGCATCTCAGAACATTTCACTTGATTCATGATCCAAAACAGGAACTCTGAAATCATACTGCTACACAAGTCTGAGGCTAGCCAATTCCTTGAAATCGCAAGACATATTCACACAGGGATTGTCACCACAACCGATTCCTGCATCCTCTTCGTTGGCAACTAGCCCCATTTTCATGGTTGGTCGAATCGACTTGGATTATACTGATGCATTCCATGCTCTGGGGATCGTGCTTCTAACTCCCCAAGATGTCGACCCATGAATGCAAATTTGTTACCGACATTGATCTTATTCTTTTCTTCACGATCTACCGCAAAGTGAAACACTTTATTTTTTCAGACAACCAAATCAACATTGACCATGCCGTATTGCAAACGAATTCTTAATTCATCATCCCTACCTACATCCAAACCTCTACCCACAACTAAAACTCGTTTCCATAACAACTCAAAACCTACCCACAAATCTCCTCACTATGACATCTGAAGGACCCATAACACTACTTTGGGTGTCAATGACTCGACATCAATCCTATACTCACCTCTTCACCTATCCAAATTACGACTCTAGCCATGTGACTTTTGACAAGACCAAATGCACTTTGACGATATATCCCCCCACCTAAAAGGACAAATTTTGAATCATCTAGGCCACGTACACTGGTCTCATCTGACACACACACTTTATCACCTTCCCTTGAATTGACGATCCAAAATCCAATTGAAGGCCCCATCCATCAACCCTGACTCAAACATTAGATCCTACCCAAGGCCAATTAAAT
The DNA here is from genome assembly GCA_019776745.2 of Taxus chinensis. Taxonomy (NCBI): domain Eukaryota; kingdom Viridiplantae; phylum Streptophyta; class Pinopsida; order Cupressales; family Taxaceae; genus Taxus; species Taxus chinensis. The sequence goes on along the minus strand of CM034155.1, from coordinate 224,357,786 downwards.
ATCTAAACAACCTACTACGGACATCCATACGCCTTTGTTACAGGATCACATCACCCATATAAACCATAACTCCCTCACACACTCACCCGTGCACTATAAATGCCATTTATACCTCCACTAGTTACTATAACCCCAATACCTTGCTTAGTTATGACTAGTCAACCCATTTAGCCGTTTACGTCTCAATCCGTCTACCATAGCTCTACCTACGCGAACGTGTACACTTTGGTTTCCCCCATATGGTAAGTCCATACATGCATTCCACCATCCGCTTTCCCTTCTAGCATGCTCGTACTCCCGTGTCACCTTCTAATTGCCTCGAAGAAGGCGCAGACCCTAATCTGGGCTTTAAAATGCTTTCCAACTTCTGACACAACAACCACAGTCAGGGGATAGATCAGGACGTCCCTCACTCTTTCCAACTGAACAGAGGTTTGATCCCATGGCTATTGAATGCAAGCAAGAAAACTTATATACAAATGTACAACTTTCATCTTAGGGCTACGACTTTTGACATCTTGAAAGGGTCCTTTTTTACCAAAATAACTTATCGATAGAGAAGGCCGTGAGATGTCGAAAGTAAACTACAAGCAATTTAGGAATAGATTCATAATACTCAATGCAATACTTTTATGATCCAGTCGTAAAAATATAGAGGCCGAATGCATAGTCCTAATCCTTATACGTACTGAGCAAAGGTGATATGACAGAACTAGAATCATTCACATTCACATGCATAAGACACCATTTCCATAGTATTTCAACGTTCTAGAAATCCATATCAATTAAGAACACAAAGTGGTGTCTTCCAAAATGCAGAAGATACCATGCATCCAACATATTTCACTGGTATGCAAGAAGAGACAATAGATGAAGATAGAGATAAAGGGGACAATTCTTCTGTATACATCCAAGATTGAAGATCGATATGCTATTTCACACTTCAAAAGTATTCAATGAGTCCAACCTGTATATGCCTAATGCAGCCGTGAGCTCTTAACATTTATAGATGAAGTGAAAAGAGGAGAACGTAAGAGATAGGAAGAAATATCTGATTTGGAAGTCTCAACCATTGTTCCAAACACATTGAATTCACGCCTGCAAATCTTCCTTCAATCGTGTCAAATCTGGTTTTGCATGTCTTTGGCATGTTGGAGGAGGAAGGATGAACTCTTGGATCGGCTATGCAAATCGAATGAATCTATCTCTGACAGCTGATCAGATCATGTATTAATGGCTTGGAAGCATTTTTTCCATATGTTCCAGACCATAAAATCCCCTAATCAGAAACAATATTTTATGCTTCCATGGCATAGAGGAGGTCGAGACCTTTCCAACAGATCCATAAGGAAATTCCAGGTTCAATATTTCAAGCTACCATGAGCGAAAGTTATGCTCGATCTAAATATGTGTGAATCAAATCTGAAGACAAAATGGCGAAAACTGCTCAATTTTCACAAAATGCAAGATCTGCGGGCTATGAACGTTGTAAATTGCACCTTTAGCGCAAAAAGATGCAAAAGTGCAAAATTTACCCATAGCCTCACAAAATGCCCGCAGAGCTCGTCAGCATTTTGCATTTGGGATCTGACACGATGGCGTTACCTGAGTGGTAACGAATGTCGTGGCTTGTTAGGTTGTGGAGCCTGTTTTCATGTGTGATTAGGGTTGAAGCTCTGATACACTAAGAGTAAATGTACAGCTTTTCATGTATCCTCGCCTCAGAAAAATTGCACTCTCTGAAATATCAGGAAACATGTTTTTCTCATATGGGCGAGTTTTTTGACCCATACAGTTTATGGGACGGGTTTATAGCCCATGGTTTTAGATACCCACGGTACCCTATAAAACTAGCTTAAGCCAGTACAAACTATTTATACCCGTCTTATAGCATATGATAGATGTACAAGCAAATGTATTGCAGATGTGTTTTGAATTCGGTATGTGAATATCTGTTTAGAACAATGTTGAGCATAGCTCCCAAACGGATAATGGGTATTGTATTGAGAGAGCGGTGGCTTCCTAATAAAATCCTGAGCACAGTGATTCTTGGTGGACGTAGCCGTCAAATTGGGTGAACCACGGTATAAATAAAATGTCTACTTTGTAATTGTGTTCATTTTATTCTGCAATTTTGATGGTGAGATCTGTACATAACTTTCTAAGCATATTAGTTTCTACTGTTGACAGATTCTGTGAGGGACCTATGTCATGCATATTTTATCCCTTATTTCGCTAACATGGCTCACTTTATAATTTACACTTCTTTTAGAAATTCGATTTCTTAACCATCTCAAAGTTCATCCGCCGACCCACCTATCCACTAATGAACTTTTCATGCAAAGCTCGATATTTGACTTTTTCCCTATGGCATGAGTGGGGTTGTGGATCACTTCCCATGCCTATTTATGGAAATTGAGGAAATTTTGGCACGAGCTCCTCTACCCACAGAAGAGCATACCTCTACTACTCCTTCACTCACAGAGGAGCCCCCCTCATCTCCCTCTATTCTCACGGAGGAACCCACACTTTCTACCAATGCAATTTCACTATCTACCGAACAACCTACTGAACAGTCAACATTTTTAATTCTCCCATCCACATGAGAATCATCATCCCCTTCTTCTCCACTAAGGGAGAAGTCTACCTTACCCCATTTACTATCTCTCCTACCCATGTGAGATTCTTCAGACATGCTATTACCTATTGGGGGAAATTCCCCCCAGCATCCCAGGACCCCATTGACCTGATCTCAGCTATGTTACCTACAGAGTCCGAGGCTAGCCAATTCCTTATCTCAGAGACATATTTTATAGGGATTACCACTAAAACAACTCCATCTTCTTCTTCAACATTCTCTTTTTCACAGTTGGCCAATCGATTGGATTATGTTGATAATTCCATGCTCTGGGGATGTCTTCGGCTCCCCTTTTTGACCCAAATGTAAATGTTGCTTGAGGATACTTCCACAGTCTACCCAAAGGCATTTTCAACAACCAAATCAGCATTGACCATGCCTATTGAAACAGATTCTTCTTCATCATCTCTACCTACATACAAACCTCTATCCATAACTAAAACCATTCCAATACCTCAAAACATACCCACACCTATCTCCTCACCTGTATCTAGACCCATTACTACCTTGGGTGTCATGTTGACATCAAGCCTTACCCATCCACCTATTAAATTAGACTTAGCAGCATTGTCCCAAACCTGCACCAACATTATCCCTCTACCTAAAAGGAATACCCAACCTTCTAGGCCGCATACACCAATCTCACCTACCACACCTTTGTCACCTTCCCCCCTTTCATCTATTCTAGGACCCCATCCATCAATCCTGATCAAATAATATCCTACCCAAGGCCAAATAAAAGTTAAACAACCTACTACTGCACAATGACCTTTGTTACACCTCATTCACCCAAAAACCAAACACCCTCACCCTCACCCATGCACTTCTTACCACCTATACCTCCACCAATTACTATAACCCCAACCTTTCCTATACGAATTCAACCCATGCCGTCTACCCAACCTCTACCAACCACTTCCACCACAATTTTGTTGTCCCTATGGGTAACCCGTCCTCTTCCACCATCTTCTTTCCCTTATAAATCCCATACCCCTATGTCACCTTTACCCAAGAAGGTGCAACTCAAAGATAAGAACCCACTACTCTTCAATAAGGTAGTTAAACCAACAAAACCTTCCATCGCTAGCTCTTCTACCACACCTTTACCTAAGCAAATGCCATCAAAACCTAACATAATACCACTTACCAAACCAATGGGCCAACCCATTCCCCCTCATATAAAGTCTCTTCCCTCACGATCATCTGCACCTGTACCCAAACCCACACTCACTTCCCATTATGATCCATTAGTGGGCTCCTACGATAACATTTTAACCAATCTCTTAGAGACTTCCATCATCACACTATCTCCACTTTGACCTTACGATCCTCTCAAACCCAAACCAAAAGGGTTTGATGAAACCAATATTTTTGCCTATCATCATGTGTCAGGACATGATGTAGAAAATTGTAAGGCTCTGAAGACCATTCTTCTCCAACTTTTTCCTCCTGAAAAAAACTTCGACAATGATGACCTTCTTGATGAGGACCATGTTCCACCTTCACCTATCACCACACATCATCATCCCTTACATCTTCAATGACTAGTATCTCCACCCCCACAACCATTTTATCCACCTCCGAAATTTGAGATCAGCAAGATCTGCATACGAGAGCTAGCAAAACCTCCACCTAAATGTCAGTGTGCCCTACTCATTTCACAAGGATCTTATCCACCGCTAGGATTTTTTCCCTCATGTTGTTATACATTTCATGGCACACCCTCTCCATCTACCTCTCTTCCTCAAATTAATATGGTTCACGTTGCCACTCGCGCTTAGAAAGACAAAGGCAAAGAAAAAGCAAATATCTCATCAACCAACCATGTGCCTAATATACCATCTGTACCCACACCCAAAATCACCATTCGAGGACCTACATACCCTTTCTCTGATGGGGTTTCCCATCACACAATGATAAAATAATTACATCAATCCCCTCTAAAGAAGTATTTTTACGATCTCATCTAAACTTTTGAATCTCCTAGACAAGCCCTTATAGAGATTTTGCAGTCCATTGAAGTTTTACCCAATGACCCCACACCAATGGCCTCCATTATCACCCCACACTAGTGGCCTCCATTATCACCCCTCACCACATGGCCTCGCTTACCAAATCATCTCCTTCTTCTACCCCCATGCCCACTCCTCAATTCACCACCCTCAGCTTCTCTGATGAGGATATTATACCTCTCCATTCAGATGACCCTGATCCCACCCTTTTCATTTCTGTCTATATCGATAACATACACGTACAATGCTTCATGATCAATGGTGGTGCTAGGATTAACATCATCTCCTTCCACGTGTACAATCAAATGTGCATCCATTCTAATTATATGCATAATAGCCCCATTATGTTGTGCTCCTTCAACGACACCATCACCTCCACCCTTGGCACCATTATCATTTACGTTCGCATAGGCCCTTTCACTATTCCGAAACTATTCTACGTCTTAGAGGGAGAGTTCCAGTATAACCTATTACTCGGTAGACCTTGGATTTGCATCATGGGTTGTGTCCATTCAACTTTATACCGTTGTGTAAAATTCAAACATGAAGGACATAACTATACCATCCTTGCCAACTCGTCGCCAGACATAACTTTTAACATGTTGTACCAACCTAATGATGTACTTGTACCAGTCACAGCATCTTCCATTACCGCCACTTCTCCTTCACCCATTAGCCCATCCACAAATGTTGCCGCCACCTCTCCCACATCTAACTCTTCTATTCCTACTGCTACCGCAGCCTCTGCAGCTGATCCATCTACTTTCCAACCAACCGATACCCATCTTACCCAAACATCTAATGAATCATTTATCCCCACTACCGACATATCAACTACTAATCCCTTAGGTTTTTTTCAACGCCTCACTTTGGGTGAGTACCACCTATACAATATCGACACATTCCTCACTTTGCAAGAGTATGGAAACCTGTGTCAGCACCCTCGTTATGACTACCGCATAGGCAAGGTTTTCCCTTATGGTCCTCCCCACCTTCACACTAACCTAACATATGGGGGACTTGACACTGCCACCTATTCACCCAAACCTCCATCCCAAATAGGACCATTTTCATATGACCTCCAATCCCTTACTAAATGCCACTTCACCCACACTTTCCTTCATCATTGCGCATGGAAAGGCTTTGGCTTCATTTTTTATGAACAAGGCCTTCATACCGTCATTTCTTGTACCACCCGTAAGCACAACTGTAGTGGCATTGGATTTACCACACCACCTTCCAAGAAGGCCCACGTCGACCTCATTGAGGAAGACAACCCTTCTCCATCCCATTCACCAACGTCACCACCTTCACCCACGAAGTCCATAGATCCCAAATCTATTGCTCCTAAAAAAATTCATAAACATGATTTCCCTGAGACCTCTTAAATATCAATGTGATGATAAGGCTCCCTCTTCATTTCCCTTCCTGTATCCTAACATGATCGATGATTGTACATACTGGAAACTGTAGGGTACTGCACCACCGGAACGATGTTACACATTCCCCAATGATGATGTAGGTCTCCTTGTAAGGTGTTCAGAATCTAACAAGGCTGGCCATGTATACGCTTGTACCCCGCATGCCCCGCTCAACCTCCGTGTGCCTTGTTTTCCCCTTTTCCCCCCTTTTTCTTACATTTTTGTCTTCAGTGACAGAACCGCTGCCCTGCCTGGGTGGTGGTCCCGTGACCGCCACCCAGGATAGGGCAATGGTCCCATAATCACCGCCCTGCACAGGGTGGCGGTTTTGTTCACATTTCCCAGATTCTTCCGACGATCACGTCAAACATAAATCTTCAAATTTACATGCTTTCTTCAACCACTTTGGCTTGCATTAATGTTTTCTGCTCCCTAGGAATAGTGTTTTTCCTTTGTTTATAGTAAAAGAGATCAAATGGGAGTTACCCTCTGGTAAATGCATTGGTTATAAATAGTCAGCTTGTTTTCAAGCAAATGGCCCCTCATCTTCTCAATTCTCTTATTCAGTCTTCTAATTTCTTGCTTAGAATTCTATCAATTCATGTTTTGCTTCCATTTTTGGTCTTTTAGAAGTCGTGTAATCTCTTTCTTTCAGTTTTGTTCCATTGTTGTGTCATACAATCAATTTAGAATAGAATAGATTCATTTCTAGACTAGAATCCATTAAAGTTGCAAGTTTTGTTTTGTCACAAGGATATTTTCTAAAACTCTCGATACACTTGTGTTGTATTCCCACAATAAATCCCGCTAGGAATTGCATAGTCAAGCTCTGTTCACTTGCACTATCCCTCTCCTACTCGCATTGTATTCGATCTATATCCAAAGTTGTCATTGTTCGATTGCTATCTTATGTTGATACTATTATATACACACTTTCTAGATTCACGAGGACATAAAGGAACAAGGAGATCACACTGAGGGGATGAAATCACAAACAACTAGATTTATCACTGTTCTGTAAACACCAGGTTTGAGCTATCAAGGTTTTAATTACAAACATATCAAATAGAGTAGTGAATTATTTCATTTTAGTTAAAATTTCACTCTCGATATCACCAGGGAAGCTGTGGGGATTGATAGTTTATGAGAAACTATGATTCATTCCTCACTTCTGAGGTAGGATCGAGATCTTTTCAGTTTAATATGTTTAGTTGCTTAGATATTTAGGATAAAATCACAACTGCACAGGCAAATAGCCATACCGGGCTACTTTGGTTGTTTTATTCTATTTCTAGATTAGTTGTTCATTTTATAAATATACTAGAGTAGCTTCTCTTCAATTTAATTGAAATACGTCATTTAAAAAAATACAAAAAAATGGAAGGATGCTTGATTAGTGTAAATACCTCTTCCGTAATCAGTTTGTTAAATTTAGTTAAAAGTTGAATCATTTTGTATGACAATCATAGGTCCTAGAGAGCCTAGAGAGTATATATTTGAACCCATAGTACCTCAACCAAGTCTACCCATGACTTTAGCTGATATAGATCAGGAACTTAGGATACAAGTCTTTCGAGCAACAGCAAACTTATAAGTAATTAGTTAGCAACTAAGAGGACTGAATATCGAAGACGACAAAGCTTACACATTCTGGTCAAACCATCCAAACTATAGATTGCCTTGATAAAACACCTGAATGACCGTGCAAGGATTCGAATGAGAGAAAACATTTGGTTACAATCCTTTGGTTCCACAGCCTAACACGGGAGACCTCCTCGTTGACATAGACGCTAGCTTACGTATTCAAGTTGCCAGAACACCTGTTAGGTACTCCGAGAAAATCATACAACTTCTAGTTCTGAACGTAGAGGCTGAAAAGGCATACGATTACTGGATATTTGGGAGAAGGGATTGATTCTTCACATGACCATAACAGGTCCACAACAACCACGAACTCATGGTTACGATCCCCAAGTCCCACAACCCAACGGGCCAACAAACCAGTCAAGTATTGACACCAGCTTGCAAACGCTGGTATTTAGATCTTCACCACTCCCGCTGGATATTATAGCATAGTTCTCTGTATTAAACATAGAAGCCAATCAATCTAATATTTTCTGGGCTAGACCAGAAAACCACCCATAGTTCACTACAAATCTATTAAGCCACCTATCACCATTTTCATGACCTTGTCTTGAGATATATACGAAGCTCCTACAGGTCACTTCCCACATATCCAACAACTAAGAAACAGGATCTTGGCAGAGCTTAACATTGATTAGAGCCTCTGAACAGCTATTATATCTGAACAAACCATTACACCAATTTAGGTTAGGAGGGCCTTCTTCACCTTAGATTCACATATTCCATTATTACGTATTGAGGATTTAAGATTACCCGATTAGCTTGTCTATATCTATCCACATTCAACATTCACCGGCTGTCTCGACATGACCTCGAGAGGTTGGGTATGAGGAAGAGGTACTTGTAGATTCCCACACTCGCATGTTACTTTTCCATCATACAAAATTGGTGAACCCGACGTGAACAAACTAATATTCCTCTTTTTGTTTTCATTTCTTCCATCCACCTTCGCTCTTTCCCATTATTTAGCGGGTATTCATATACCCCCCGAATATGTCGGGATACGATGCATATGGCAGACCTCTCTCAGGTCTCGAAGTAAACTATAGTCAAACAAATAGACAACCATCGCCCTCGCTTTCTGCATGGGCTGATAACTATTCGAGTAATTACTTGTCATCTCAAACTCCCCCTCACAGAACTAGTTCTAGTTCTTCATTCCAAATTGAGGAGTTTGATCAGTTTGCACAAACACAACAGCCAGAGCCATCAGGCTCTAACAATATGATGTTTACTGGAGAATCCACTTCATCTCCTCGGGTCTTGTTTAAACCACATATCAGTAGACAATCAGACCCACTCCCCTTTTTGGATGAGGAGTACTTAGCATGCTTCGCTAAAAGTGAACAACGCTTCCAAAATATGTATCCACCTATAGGGAGTTTACAAATACAGTCTGATGCCCTATTCTAGGAGAACACCCCCATAACTCCACCTATGGGAAATACACTTGGTGAAGCTTGGCAGGTTAACGACCAATTCATAGCAGGGTATCATACCCCTTTACAACCTCAAGCTATACAACAAACACCCTTAAGGAAAAGCACTGTGTCTTCGCCGATGGAGGTCATTTCAGCCTTAGCTGAGAAGGTTAGAGGGCTAGAACTTGCTCAAGCAAACCAAAATTCATATTTTGGGCAAACCAGAATCCCCAACCCTCCACATAATCCCAATCAGGTCGACTCCCTTATAGGAACAGGCACGTTAGGCATGCCTCCTCAAAATCCTTATATTTACACACAGCAAACACCAACTAGGACTGCATTTTCAAATTCTGCTCCAGTTGAAAGCATGACACCTCCCGGCTTGGCACCAAACAACCCATACTAGAACAATGCTCCTCCTTACTTAAACATTTATTCAAATTCACCACAAGGAGACATGTTCTCTTCTCTCGGGATGTTCGTTCAACCACAGGGATTCCCTTATGTTCCTATAAATGTATAAGCTATGTCGTATCAACAACCCATACCCCCTCAACCCCCTCAGCAAGCCTCGTCAATGGTTGAGGCCTAAACAGTAGGGACTTACTCAGAATATTTGAAATAACCCCTAGACTTCACCATACGAAGCATTATGCTTCCAAGACCTCTTCCCAATTTGCCCAAATACAAAGGGGAAGGAGACCCGAACACACACATTAAGGCCTATGCCACAACCATACAAGAGTTACTCCCTTGGGACAGGGTTGTCGCAAAAATATTCCCTAAGACCCTAGAAGGTATTGCCCTTGATTAGTATTACAGAATACCTAAAGCTTTGATACACTCATTTAAACAACTCGTGTCAGAATTCATCAAAGCTTTTGACATGAACAAATTGTTAAGAACAGGAATCAGGGAGTTCTTACATATCAAACAAGAACATAATGAATCCACTGCTCATTTTATCCAAAGATGGCATATGGTTCTCTACTTGGCAGCGAGTGCTCCAAATATGGATCAAATGGAACTATGCGACTTATTCCTTAATTCACTCAATAGAGAGATAAAGGAAGAAGTCTAGAAGTTCCCACTAAGAACTTACGATGAAGTACTCAAGAGTGCTCTCCGAATCAACCAAGCAGTGATTGATAGTGGTCGTAAGACATATGGGACAAACGGGAAATTAATCACTTTCAATCAAAACACTACTGCTTATCCTAATGTTGGGAATGCTAATCAAGGACCTAATATCCTTAACAAGAACCACGGGGTTACAACAGATGGAGTAACTGACCAAGCTAAAAGAGCAAATGTTGTAAACATTACGCCACCTATTAATAATCAGTGAAATAATAATTTTACCCCAACAATCAACGCGGTGGATTTCAATCATCCACCATAGCAACAACAACAACAACAACAACAATAGCGACAAGTCCAAACACAAAGTCTGAATCGAAACCCAACTGGATATCAGGGTCAAAACCAAAGGCAACAGCCTCAAAATTTTAACTCTAACAATTAGTAAATCAACAACCTCGAAATTATGATCCCAATCTATATTGTGGTTTCCACAAGATTCAAGGCCACGATATTAATACTTGTCATGAATACAATAAATTCATGCAGCATTTTCCAGAAGATCAAAAACAACTCTTTATAGATATGTTTTTAGCGAATTCTGTAGTACCCACACCAAACACTTATACAGGGGCAGTTTCCCCTCAAAATGCATCCCTCAAGATCTTCAATGACCCGCTCCTAAACCATTCTAACAACAACATGTTAGATCCTAACGAAACAAATAAGGGTGTCATGATAGGAAACAATGATCATGAAGCTTCAACTTCATTAAATCCACCAGTCGCACCCCAATTAGGAACTCAACCTCAAACTAAGATAGTTGGTTTAGTAGAGTTAGACGCCGAGCTACCCATAGAAACCATAACAAGAACACGGGATTATTCTTCTCAACCAACTCCAAGTTATTCATTAGAGCCAGACAGCACTCAACAAACATTGGTAAAACCTATAGGCACCTATGATCTAATTAATTATTTAACTAAAACCTTCTCGCACATCTCCTTCTTGGATTTGTTAAAGAACTCTCCTGCCCATAGGGCTACCCTCTTAGAAGCGTTAGGCCTTCGCCATTTAATCAACATCACTCCTCCTCTGGAAACGCAGGTAAACCATGTGGATTTTGACGTTTATCCTCTGGGGCAGCCGGATAGGGATACTGAATTTATATTCGATATAAGCAAAATGCCAACAGATGCTGAAATTACATGAAGAGGTGACCCAGCTTTACATTTACAAGTTTGGGTCTACAATAATTATGTTAAACGTGCAATGGTTGACGATGGGGCAGCAGTTAACATAGTCCCCTTCACTTTCCTTCAAAATTTAGGATACAGAGAGATAAACTGTTCCACGACGTGAAATACGCTAAGAGGTTATGATAGCCTCAAAGCCACTTTATTGGAACCATAGTTTTACCAGTCACTTTAGGACCCAAGACATTCCTCACCGAGTTTTATATTATAGATCGGGAAACCAATTATAATATGATCCTTGGTCGGCCATGGATACACTGCATGAAGGCAATTCCTTCCACGCTATTCCAAGAAATAAGATTTCTACACTTAGGGAAAATATTCGTGGCACAAGGTGACCCAAAACCCTTCGATATACACCTAGCTGATTTGAAGAAAAGACCAGGTGTTCACTACGAGTTTGAACTTCCAACAAATCAGATTGTTAAACCAACTAATTCACAACCAAAAGAAAAACTAATATCCACCACTGAGTTAGAAATTTCAAATCCAGCTGAGGACGTTCCAATACCCAAAAGTGATACCAATGCTATAAAAGCAGTATCACTAGGGACTACCACAAAAATTGTCGAGTTGTTGGAGAAAGACTTGCCTATTCACCTACCATTTGATTCCATGGGTATGGTACACACCCTAGGAATCACTTCTCTTCCATCAGATGAAGCTTTTATGGTAGAGGTAACCGAAGCAAAAGAAATAGATACGACAAATATCCCAACGTCAATTTTTCCAAACACTCCACTTCGATGGAGCTAGATGTCATTTTGGAGCTAGGGCGGGAGTGATCTTTACTTCACCTGAGGGAAAGATCCTACCTTTCACCTTTAAATTAAACTTTGAATGTATAAACAACGGGGTTGAGTACGAAGCTTTCCTCTTTGGCCTCATTCTAGCTAAAAGAATGGGTGTCAATGACATTAGAGTGTTAGGAGACTCGCAACTAGTTACAAACCAAGTCTCCGAGGTATATGAAACTAGGGTTGAACATTTACAACTATACAAAACAACAGTGTTAGATCTAAGCAAGGGATTCAACTTCATATCAATTGAAGCAATCCCATGAGAGCAGAACCTTCTCGCAGACTCAATAGCAACCTAAGCTTCCCATTTCACTCTGAACAGTGAGTTGGAGAATAAAAATTTCACGGTATCACTTCGTAATGAACCATTAGTGTGTAAAATACCAACAAACTTTCTCCTGAATCATGGAGAAGCTGAGGATGATTTTTCTATCATGGATCACTTTGACGATGATAGAATCACTCTCGAATATCTAAATGCCTATGCGGAGCTACACCTTGCTCACTGTATAGTTGATCTTTCCCTAATACCTCATTCCTCTTCCTACTTTGGAAATCCCATGGTAGAGTCTCCTCCATAGAAGGATCTTGATATCTACGAGATAGAAAACGGAGAAAGCTTGGAACTACCTCCAGCATCACCTAAGTTTGAAGAAGGTAACGCTTCTTTGATAGAAGAAACCATTGACATAAACATTGGAACGGAGGAAGAACCAAGAATTTTGAAGTTGGGATCCTTCTTAACTCTGAAGGAGATAGAAATACACACCCAAATCCTCAAAGAACATCAAAATTATTTCGCATTTAATTATAAAGAAATGAAGGGCATTGCACCACAAGTTGTGGTACACAATCTTGTCACTAAACTGGATGCGAAGCCAATTAAATAGAAGTCAAGACCAATGAAGCCAAAAGTGGCTCTCATGGTAAAAGAGGAAGTAATAAAACTTCTCCAAGTAGGATTCATCAAACCCGTTGACTACTCACAATGGGTATCTAATATCGTTCCCGTCCTCAAAAAGAATGGGAAAATACGCATTTGCATAGATTTTTGGGATATTAACAAAGCTTGTCCCAAGGATGATTTCCCATTACCATCCATTGATGTTATCGTTGATGCAACAGCTAGATTTGAACTACTGTCCCTCATGGATGGGTTCTCAGGGTACAATCAGATTAAAATATCAGAATAGGATCAAGCCAAAACCACATTCATAACTCCCTAGGGAACATATTGCTACGTTGTCATGTCATTTGGTCTTAAGAACACCGGCGCTACATATCAATGGGAAATGACTTATATATTCCACGATCTTATCCATAAAATCATGGAATCCTATGTGGATGACTTTTTGGCCAAAGACAAGAAGCACTGTGATCATCCGGAAGTGCTCCGTATCATCCTCTCACAACTAATCGAATATGGTGTCACATTAAACCCTGAGAAGTGCATGTTTGGTGTGACAGGAGGAAAACTTCTGGGCTACATTATATCTTCATGAGGGATTGATGTTGATCCAGCCAAAATACAAGTTGTTCTCAAAATGATCCCACCATCGGATGAGTCTAGAATCAGGTCATTTCTTAGGAAACTCGGTGTAATCCGAATGTTCATCCCAAATTTAAGTTTTTCCATTCATCCAATCAACAATCTATTGAAGAAAGATTATAGCATTGATTGTACTAAGGAATGCAGTGAGGCCTTTGAAGTAGTTAAATTCTTCTTGTTGTCTCCACCCACACTAATGCCTCCCAAGCTAGACCACCCTTTGATCCTATACTCACGAGCCACTCATGTCTCGTTGGTCTGCATGTTGGCTCAAGAAGACAATGATAAACGAGAAGATGTGGTCTATTTCATTAGCCAAATGTTGCTTGATTATGAAACATGTTACACACAAGCAAAGAGAGAATGCCTTTCCATAATTTTTGCAACAAAACATTTGAGACATTACATGTTAAACTAGGAAACAAGGGTCATTGTAAAGATAGACCATTTACGAACATTTCTCACACAAGGATCTTTATCTAAAAAGGTTGGTCATTTCATAACCTTAATGGGAGAATTTGAGTTAACGTTCATGAACCAGAAATCTGTTAAGATATATAGTTTTAAATGTTAAAACTATATCCGGCCTTGTGGGCCCATCGAACCTCAGTAAGAACACCAACAAGAGCAACTCCTTTCTCACTGGTATTCAGAGCGGAAGCAATTCTCCCGCTTGAGGTTGAAATACCCAGTCTCAGTATCTCATTACAAAGGATTTTGGATGAAGAAGCTTACAAGGAGGCATGCCTCTCTCAACTAGAACACCTTGACGAGGCCAGGTTAAACACCGAACTGTGGCACAAAGCCTATGCTGACCGGATGTGCCGACAGTACAACAAAAAAGTCTATGAGTGAGAAATATATGAAGGAGATCTAGTTCTAAGACTAGATATCCAGATTGATAAGAAAACCAGTGAAGGAAGGAAGCTCTGGCCCAAATGGTTGGGCCCATACCGAGTCATGAAGGACTATGGAAATGGTGTGTATCTTTTGTGTACGCTAGAAGGTGAGGAATTCAGTGAAACTGTCAATTCCTTGCATCTTAAGTGGTTTTACACATAAAACATCAAGGTCATTACTTGTACATTATAGCTACCTACATTACATTAGTCTTTTAGCTGTTCATTCTGTCCATTTCGTAAAAGTGGTAGTCTAGGAGCTTACTCTTAAAACAATCTGTTACAAATTTCTAAAAATATTGGCAAAAGCATTCATATCACATCTCTTCAAACATCATCAACTATTTTCAAATCTTCTCATCAAGTTTGATAGACAAGCATTGACAAAAACCATACCAAGGCGTGCATACTTGGCTTTTACTCTTTCTTTCTACTAGGTAAAGTTGTCCTTACCTACGGTTTGTTCTAGAAGCTTCTTGGTGTCACATCTATCCCTCTTAAATATCTTTGAAAGAAAGGATATCCCAAAGTTATAGGTCATAAAAGTAAAAATTAAATGAAATCAAAAGCACCACACGAATAAAATATTTTATTTTACACACTTCTTTGCCCCATCAACCTCCGGTGATAAGCCCACATCTCTTACTGGCAGTGTGAGGTTCGGAAAGGAAAGAAGTTCCCTTACTCACCTATATCTTGCCTTTGGTGACAAACCCATGCTTCTTACTAGTGGCATGAGGTAGGGTGTAGGAGGTCCAGTCACACAAATGAACAAATCTTGGTATGCTAAAAACACAAATCAAATCCTATTAAAAGAAAACAAATATCCAAATTCCAAAGAGATCAAATCCTTAAAACCATATTTTTTCAACTAGGTTGTCATTTATGAATCTAGTCTAGATAAACTGAAAAGTAAGTGGCCTTCTGAGCTTGGTGGTAGTTCTAGGTAGGGTAGGTGTGTGGATCCAAACTTGGTTTTTGTTACTGGTTTGTCTGTCTCTCATCGTTCCATTCATTCAAACTCATACAACTTGTGCCCTTCCTAACTCTTGGTGTTGAGCCCTCACATCTTACTAGTTATATGGAAATGGGATTAGGGCAAGTTCATCTATTTATCACTATGCATTCATCACATTTTTCCAACATAAGAATAAATCACTGACGTTATCCAAAGAGTTCAAAAGTTCAGTACTACCATATGTTAGTATCATCTCATATCAGTATTACAAAAACATACAGAGTAAAACATTCTATCTACTATCATTTGTTATCCATTGCATACATTCTGAAAACATGAAAATAGTATTCTAAAAAGCATCTAAGTACACATGTAGAAATGAGTCACAAAATTCAAGATGCCAAGAGTCTAGATCCAAAGAGATACATATATATATGCAAATCAAGTTTCATATACAATGCCATAATGCACTAGGCATGGTCAAAACACTCAATGAGCCCGAAAAGTACAAAAACACTCGTATAGACATCTAGAAAAATGCTACAAAAATAGTCTCTCAATCCCTATGGGATCCCTTAGAAGGTGCATGGACACACCTAGGACTCCAGCTACGCCGGTGCTCCGAATGCAATGAGTGCTCACGGTCACACCCAGTAACTGCCGTCTCACCATGAGAATGGATCCTCCTCATCAAGTGCTCGGTCATCTTGTATCCAACTACCTCGGCGCAGAGAGAATTCATGATCTTTGTCACATGCCAGACAGAGGTAAACACATCAGTATGCCTACCAACTGCTGAGGGCTCCCCCATGTCCATGGAAAGCTCAGCACGAGTCTTCTCTGAGGAGAGAAGCAAGGTATTAGTACACACTAAGTGAATCAAGTCTCACCACTCATCAGCAGTCACTGCAAATAAAGGAGAAAACAAGTTAGAAAACAATCAATGATAAAACTAAGAGTAAACAAAACAAAAAGAAATAACAAACTAAGATGATTCTAACTAAAACAAATGTCAAGAGAAGAGTGACAACTCGCTAGGATCGCCAGGCCTCCAAGAAGGATCTCTAGGATCCGCACCCGCCACTGATGTTGCCATCGACTGGTGCCCCTCTCCCACATTTAGGGTAATGTGATGACTTGCAACAGATTCACCATCTCCACCTGGGTCCCGAGAGAGTAACTCCTCTGAAACCAAAGTCACCCTCTCTACGCTCTGCTCCACCCTCTCAGCCTACAGGATCTCCTGGGTGTCATGCCACTTAGGATCACTATCATCCCCCCCACTCATCTCACTAATCTCCATCTCCTCTGTCTCCTCCTTGGTCTCTCCCCCCAGTGAACTCCTCAGACTCAGATTCCACGTCAATGGGATCATCACTACTATGAGCAGGACCAGTGGTAATCCAAAGTAAGGGTGCCTGAGGAGCACTGGTTCTCCCTCGTGCACGTACCACCCTCCTAGCCACAATAGGAGTACCAGGCATAACAATAGTCCAACCCCAGCCTCTAGGACCTCCCCAAGCCTCACAGATAGATCTATACACTAGCATCACTGGAGGGAGCATGTCACTATAGGGGAGGCCAAACTGCTGTGGAACTCTGTCAAAGGGGTGTATCTCCAACTTCCCTGCCCTGTCTATCAACTGGCTGGTGGTCTGACAGGAAATCAAAGTGACGATCTCCTCTCCCCATACCCCTGTCCATGGCCTGATAAGGAGTGGCCTCCATGTCTATAGTAGTCATGGAAGCAATCTGGTTAGTGGGGTGCTCTAAGAACTGTCATCCCCATCCACCTCGCTGCCCTGACGGCCCCAGGATCCTCCACCTCTACACCTCTCCCATATGGGATAATGTGCTCATACACCCAACTCATGACAAGAGTCGGGTGGCTCAGTGACTGCCCCTATAAATGGACTACCCTGTATAAGTCATGGTAGGTAGTCCCAAGGATATCTACTCCCCAAGCATAGACATGTCCATGGCCCTCAATCTGTGCAATAATAGGGGCCCAGCAATATAAGAGGGTGTCCCCTCCCTTGTCCCCAATCAGTCTGGATGCAAGGATGCCCATGATGGCCTTGCGGAGCAAGGGAATGTCTGACTCAATGATAGAGCGGATCCTCACGCCCTTCTTTGACCCCATCGATACAACCACATCTCCCATGTAGGTGGCCCACTGAACCACCTGTGATCTAGATACTGTTGTCTTAAGAGACAGCCGCCACCCAAGGATCGGAACCCCCAGTATACAGTAAACATCCTCCAGGGTGATGGACCACTCACCCCTAACTCCTGGCAATTGGAAGGTGTTCTGATCCACATCCCAATATGAGAACAAGTCACACAATATGTGACTGGTAGGTGCAACATGAGGAACCTGTGCAATCCTCCATATACCAGCCCTCTGGAGAGTATCTCGCTCTGCCTGGGAGAGTGCCTCCAACACTGCCGAGAGCCAATCACACTCCCTCTCCCAGCTCCATCTAATGTACTCCTCCTTCTGCATACACCTAAAAACACGCAAAAAGGAGTACGTTAGTACTGAAGATCCAGTTGAAAAAAACTAGTAAAAACACGTAAAAAATCTATACATGCAAAAACAAGTTAAACTTTGCATTGCTTTTTTCCTCTATCACGGACCGCCACCCTGTGTAGAGCGGCGGTTCTGAGGCGGTGGTCCCATAACCACTGCCCTGCATATGGCGGCGGTCCTATCCCGCAAAACCAAACGGGCTGTAATCCCTAAAAAATGCTTTAAAACAAGTAAAAACACATTTTTACCAAAAAAGAAAACCTACCCTATGGGCGCCCCCCCTAAAGACACATTTAAAACTAAAATTTTCAAAAATAATCCCCCCAAGGGAAAATGATTTTATCATTTCCACATTTTAGGTCTAAAAACTGATAAATCAAGAAGAACTAACCTGAGACTTCGCGGGTCGATGTTCCACTCTCGGAGGCATGATCGCTATCTCACCATGAACATTTTGACTATACTCTCATCGAAAACCATCACCGTGGGTCCCAGAGCTCAAAAATCTATCAAATCAATCTGTAAATGAATAGTAAAATGACTTTATTTTATATATATAACCCTCTTAATTTGATTTCGAATGTCTTTCGCAGGGTTGGAGCGCCAACGGAGGTAAGTTCTAAAAACCCCACGTAGATGGTAAGTCCTCTTTTCATGTTAATTCAGTCTTATTTCTACAATTGTTTTATCTATCTGCACTTGAGTCCCCTTTTCATTTTTTACAGGTAGCGGGATCTTGGATGGCGACTTTCTAGCACACATGAGTGTCAGGTATAGCTTTAACTCCCCATTTCAGGACTGTCATACTTGGATCCACCATTTTACTGACGGAACCAGCTGCCTCTTCATGGCTAAAACCTGTAGAATGTCTTCTCCAGAGGGGGCAATATGTACGTACCCAAAATTATAGGGTACTGCACCAAAAGACCAGAACTGGGTAGGGGATGTTACGGTTTACATGCCCCAATGATGATACAGGTCTCCTTGTAAGGTGTTTGGAATCCAAAAAGAATCACCATGTATACCCTTGTACCCTGCATGATCCACTCAGCCTCCGTGTGCCTTTTTTCCCCATTTTTCCCCCTTTTTCTTGCATTTTTGTCTTCAGTGACGGAACCACCTTGATCCCGCCCTGCCTGGGCGGTGGTCCCGTGACCGCTACCCAGGACAAGGCGAAAGGGGTCAGTCCCCAAGTTGCCCTCACGGGGATGCGGTTCGTAAGACACGAATGTGTCACACCGCTTTTCCAGATTCTTCTGACGATCGCGTCAAACGTAAATCTTCAAATTTACATGCTTTCTTCAACCACTTTGGCTTGCATTAATGTTTTTTCTCCCTGGAATAGTGTTTTTCCTTTGTTTATAGTAAAAGACATCAAATGGGAGTTACCTTCTAGTAAATGCATTGGTTATAAATAGCCAGCTTGTTTTCAAGCAAATGGCCCCTCATCTTCTCAATTCTCTTATTCAGTATTTTAATTTCTTTCTTAGAATTCTATCAAATTCATGTTTTGCTTCCATTGTTGGTCTTTTAGAAGTCATATAATCTTCTTGTTTCAGTCTTGTTCCATTGTTGCTTCATACAATCAGTTTAGCATAGAATAGCTTCATTTCTAGACTAGAATCCATTAAAGTTATAGGTTTTGTTTTGTCACAAGGATAGTTTCTGAAACTCTCGGTACACTTGTGTTGTATTCCCACAATAAATCCCGCTAGGAATTGCATAGTCAAGCTCTGTTCACTTGCGCTATCCCTCTCCTACTCACATTGTATTCGGTCTATATCCAAAGCTGTCATTGTTCGATTGATATCTTCTGTTGATACTATCATATACACACTTTCTAGATTCACAAGGACATAAAGGAACGAGGAGATCACACTGAGGGGATGAAATCACAAACAACTAGATTTACCACTATTATGTAAACGCCAGGTTTGAGCTATCAAAGTTATAATTACAAACATATCAAATAGAGTAGTGAATTATTTCATTTCAATTAAAAGTTTTACTCTCGATATCACCGGGGAAGCTGTGGGGATTGATAGTTTCTGAGAAACTATGATTCATTCCTCACTTCTGAGGTAGGATCGAGAGCCTTTCAGTTTAATATGTTTAGTTGCTTAGATATTTAGGATAAAATCACAACTGCACAGGCAAATAGCCATACCAGGCTACTTTGCTTGTTTTTATTCTGTTTCTAGATTAGTTGTTCATTTTATAAGTATACTAGAGTAGCTACTCTTTAATTTCATTGAAATACATCATTTAAAAAAATACAAAAAAATAAAAGGATGCTTACATAGTGTAAATGCTTCTTTCATAATCAGTTTATTAATGTTAGTTAAAAGTTGAATCATTTTGTATGACAATCACAAGGACCTAGAGAGCCTAGAGAATATATATTTGAACCCATAGTACCTCAATCAAATCTACCCATGACATTAGCTGATATAGATCAAGACCTTAGGATACAGGTCTTTCGAGC
Source organism: Taxus chinensis (assembly GCA_019776745.2). Classification (NCBI taxonomy): domain Eukaryota; kingdom Viridiplantae; phylum Streptophyta; class Pinopsida; order Cupressales; family Taxaceae; genus Taxus; species Taxus chinensis. The sequence continues at coordinate 224,337,087 of CM034155.1, read as the reverse complement.
AACAGACAAACTTACAAGCAATTAGTGAGCAACTAAGAGGATTAAATATCGAAGATGACAAAGCTTACACATTTTGGTCAAACCATCCAAACTATAGATTTCCTTGATAAAACACCTGAATGACTGTGCAAGGGTTCAAATGAGAAAAAACATTTGGTTGCGATCCTTTGGTTTCCACAGCTAACGACGCAAGAGAGCTCCTCGTTGACATAAGACACTAGCTTACGTATTCAAGTTTCGAGAACACCTGTTAGGTACTCCGAGAAAATCATACAACTTCTAGTTCTAAACATAGAGGCTGAAAAGGCATACGATTACTGGATAGTTGGGAGAAGGGATTGATTCTTCAACATGACCATAACAGGTCCACAACAACCATGAACTCACGGTTGTGATCCCCAAATCCCACAAACCCAACGGGCCTACAAACCAGTCAAGTATTGACACCGACTTGCGAACGCTGGTATTTAGATCTTCACCACTCCCACCGAATATTATATGCATACTTCTCTATATTAAATATAGAAGCCAATCAATCTAATATTTTCTGGGCTAGACCAGAAAACTACCCATAGTTCACTACAAATCTATTAAGCCACCTACCACCAGTTTTCATGACCTTTTCTGGAGATATATACGAAGCTCCCACAGGTCACTTCCCACGTGTCCAACAACCAAGAATAGGATCTCGGTAGATCTTGACATTGATTGGAGCCTCCGAACAGCCATTATATCCGAACGAACCATTACACCAATTCAGGTTAGGAGGGCCTTCTTTGCCTTAGATTCACAAATTCCATTATTGCGTATTGAGGATATAAGATTACTCGTTTAGCTTGTCTATATCCATTCGCATTCAACATCCATAGGCTATCTCGACATGCCCTCAGGAGGTCGGGTATGAGGAAGAGGTACTTGTAGATTCCCATGCTCGCATGTCACTTTTCCATCGTACAATCACTTTACAATATTTTGTTAACGTCGTTTTAATGTCAGATGATGAGTCTATTCTCACCTACCTTGATGTAGAAGATTCTTATATTCATTCGTCGTTACCTTCTAAGACAAAAACCATGTTAAATGAATCTACCATAAAAATCAATATTAACACTCAAGATGATCTGCATATTCTAAAGATAGGCCAATCTTGAGATGCTTGCTGAACATGAAGCTTTTACTTCTTTCCTCTATGATCATAGAAACTCTTTTTATTGGTCCTACATTGATATGCATAGTATTGACCCAAACATTTTGGTCCATAATATCATAACTATTCCTGAAGCCAAAGCTGTAAAATAGAAGCTACATAAAATGAATCCTCACATTTCCCTTCTTGTCAAAGAATAACTCCTGCACCTTCTTTTGGTTTCCTTCATCCTACCCATTGATTATCCCCAAAGGATCTCTAACATCATTCCTGTCACAAATGTGATAGGGGACTCTACATTTGCATGAATTTCTGTGACCTTAACTTAGCTTTCCCTGAAGATGAATTTCCTCTACCTAGTATTGAATAACTAGTTGATCTCACCATCGGCCATGAGATGATATCCCTCATGAATGGTTTCTCGAGTTATAACCAAATATTACTTACCCTAGAAGATCAACACAAAACCACCTTCATCACTCCTTGGGGGACCTTCTGCTATCGAGTCATGCCCTTTGGCCTTAAAAATGTTGGTTCCACATATCAATGGGATATGACATATATATTTCATGACATTAAGCATTGCATATTAGAGGATTATGTTGGTGATCTTCTTGAAAAATCCAAACATTGGGCTAAACACCTTACCATCCTTAAGGTCATCTTCGACCGGATATGACATATATCTTTCATGACATTAAGCATTACATATTAGAGGATTACGTTGGTGATCTTATTGCAAAATACAAACATTGGGCCAAACACCTTACCATCCTTAAGGTCATCTTCGACTGTCTCATCAAGTATTGTGTTCGCCTTCAACCTAAGATGTGTGTCTTTGTTGTTCTCTCTGGAAAGCTCCTTGGTTTTATTGTTTCTTTGCGTGGCATAGAAGTCAATCCCACTAAAATCAAGGTTGTTCTCGAAATGCCTCCACCTACTAACCTTCTTTAACTATGTAGTTTGCAAGGAAATTTGTAATCTATTCATTGTTTTATTTCGTAACTTTTCAACCGTTGCCACCCATCTTCATCATCTCCTCAAAAAATATGTCTCCTTAAAATGGGATGATGAATGCCACAAATCCTTTAAATCCCTTAAAACAATACCTCCTTCAACCACTTGTTCTCATTCCCCCTAAGGATGACAAACCATTTTACCTTTACATTTTTGCTACTGATCATTCCTTGGGTGTCATGCTCATTCATCACGACGAAACACATGGAGTAAGTGGTTTATTATATAAGTTGTACTCTTTTGGACTACGAAACTAGATACACTCATACTGAAAAAATATTCTTAGCCTTAGTTTGTGTCGCCACTAAACTGTGCCATTACGTACTTAACCACAAAACCTTCATTATCACCAATACGGAACCCTTACATCACATGTATGCCAAGCCTTATCAAAATCAATGTGTTTCACGATGGCTTATGTTTCTTGTAGACCTAGAACTTGAATTCATCCATCAAAAATCTATCAAAGGACAAACCACCACTGACAAACTTGCAAATGTACCTTCTCCGATAATCAATCCTCTAACTTTGATTTCCCAGAGGAATCCATTGCTACCCTCTCTTTGGATGATACCATTTACTAGATGACCTTATTCTTTGATGGTTCCATATTTCATCGTGGGGGTGGTGCCAAAGTTATCCTTATTCCTCTTGATGGTGAGCCTATGCCATTATCTTTCAAACTATATTTTTATTGTACTGACAATATCGCAAAAATATGAAGCACTTGTATTAGGCCTTCAAACTGTCATTTATTTATATGTTAAGTCAATTAATGTCTTTGGTGATTCTCAACTAGTTGTAAACCAAGTTACTGGTATATATTAGTGTTGTAATGAGATACTTCAAAAGTATAATCATCATGTTGACATACTTTTGACTATCTTTGACATATAACATTATAAAATTCAAACCACCATGCTAAGAGGTGACATTCCACTAATAAATTAGTGTGAATCTTGAATAAGTAGACACCATGGCCTGGCTTACTTCTCAAATTCCAGCTTCACACTCCAACTCAAAAATATTTGTCACAATACAAAGGCTGCAATCACCTTCCTATCTATTTCAATACATCAACCTTATCAGAACCATTAAACTTGACCCACGTGACCGTTGGTTGTAAGATAAGCAACATGAAGAAAGCATTTTTTTGACTATCTTTCCCTTTTCATTCTACCTCTAGATCTTACTCACAATGGACAATATAGTGAAATTACTTGTATAATTCAGATTATGAGAAACAATAGAACACCAAATAACAAAATATTTCAGAATAATGATCTCAATATACAATTATAATAGCTTCTCCACTTGGAGGGGGCAACCTCCAAACCATTTAATAAGACTCAAATGCTCAAATGATAATGAACTACGACCTACAATCCCCTGTATATACTATTCATATGCTATGGACATCACCAAGGTCGACCTATTAAGCATGATAAAGTATAAATGATATAGTAAAATGATATGGTAATCCACAAGTCAGCTACTCATATCCTAATACAAGCAATAGTTTAAGGGCGTATCATGTCCTTCCCCTTCAAACCAATGTTGTCCTCAACATTGAATAATCCTAGATGTTGTTGCAGAAAACCTTCATCCTCCCAGGTTTCATCTTTTATGCTCAAATTCTTCCACTTGATTAGATATTCCTTAATGTCTCTGGTTCGTAGCCTCTTACTACGTGTTTGTAGAATCTTTTCTGGCTCCAAAATTATTCTTCCTTCCTCATCAAGTTCTGGTAACTCTTTCTGGGCTTCAAATTTCTATCCAATAACCTTCTTCAGGCATGAAACATGGAATACTCAGTGTATGTGTGAATATGGAGGTAACTCTAATTTATAAGCAACACTACCAATTTTCTGTAGAACCTGATAAGGGCCATAATATTTAGGAGCAAGTTTTTTTTTCCTTTTTCTGTTACGTTAGGGACATTTGTTTAGAAGTTTGGAGACGTACAAAAACCCAGTCACCAATTTCAAAATGTCTTTCAATACAATGTTTATCTACTTGTTGTTTCATCCTATTTTGTGCTAATGCAAAATTCTCCTTAAAACTAGCCAAAACCTATTGTTGATGTTGAATTTGTTCCTCAGCATCTCTTACCTTAGTTTACACCCACAAGGAGGAAGTGATAGAAGGTGGATGGTAACCATATACTGCTAAAAATGGGGTCATTCAAGAAGAGGTATGAAAATATGTGTTATACCACCATTTTACAAGTGGTAGTCATTTAATCCACCTTTCCTGCTTATCTGATACAAAACAACGTAGATACCCCTCTAAGCATTTGTTGACCACTTCCGTTTGCCCATCAGTTTGAGGATGATAAGATGAACTATGAGCTAGCTGAGTACCCAAACATGAAAATAATTCCATCCAAAAATTACTTGTGAAAATAGGATCACGATCACTTATAATTATCTTTGGGGTTCGATGTAGCCTTTGAACTATCTTCAAAAAATAGCTGCGACTCTACTAGTTGCAAATGGATGTGATAGGGCAAAAAAATGGGCATATTTTTTAAGCCTATCCACAATCACTAAAATAAAATTCTTACCCTTTGAAAAAGGAAATTCGGTGATGAAATCCATGCAGACCTCCTCCCATCTCTGGCTAGGAATTGGTAAGGGTTGCAACAGACCTAGTGTCTTAATTGTTTCGCCCTTGTTTTGTTGGCACACTAAACACTTTGATACAAAAATTTTTACATCCCCCTTGAGTCCTTCCCAAAAGAATTATCTTTTTATTCTATGATATGTCTTCAAAAAACCAGAGTGTCCTCCAACAGGTGAGGCATGTAGCTCTACAAGAATCTTATGCTTCAACTCAAAATATTTACTCAAGTATAACCTGTCCTTTTACCATAGGGCATTACCTTTCCACTCAAATTTGTTAGATGTCATAAATCCTTGCTCGATATTCTGTGTTAGATATTTTCTATTCTTGTTTTGATCCCATTCCAATCTTGCTTCATCCACCCAATCGGCCGTCAACATGGACATTCCACATAATAAGGCATCTGTGGATGTATACCTTCTGGACAATGCATCAGTTACTACATTTTCTTTACTCTTTTTGTATATGATATCAAAATAATAACCAAACATTTTTTCTACCCACTTTTGGTGTTCCTCAAATGATAACCTTTGCTCCAAAAAGTATTTGAGACTATCATGATCAGTTTTTACCTTGAAGTGTCTACCCATGAGATAGGGCTTCCATTGCTTGACCACTTGAAGAATAGCCATCATTTTTTTCTCATAGAAAAGTTTGAGAAGATCTGTTCCTTTGAATTGGCAACTCTCAAATGCAATTTTTCTTCCTTCCTGCATTAGAACTGCTCTCAATCCTGATCCTAAAGTGTCACATTCAATAATGAAGGTTTTTGAGAAGTTGGGAGTAGCCAAAACTGGGGTGCTACACATGGATTCCTTTAGTTGCTCAAAGGATTTAGTGCCTACGTCTGTCCAATGGAAGGAATCCTTATTTAGTAATGTAGTGATTTGGGTTTCTATTCTACCATATCCATGCACAAATCTTCTATAGTACCTTGTTAGTCCTAGGAACCCATGAATATTTTTTAAAGTTTTGGGCCTTGGCCATTCCCCCATAGCCTTAATCTTATGAGGATCAAATTTGACACCTTCATGGGATACAATGTGACCCAAGTACTCTACCTCTTGTACACCAAAAGAACATTTGGATGGCTTTGCATAGAGAGTATGTTTCTCCAAAACTTGTAACACTTTATTTACATGTTGTAAGTGTTCTTCCCATGTCTTACTATAAATCAATATGTCATCAAAGAAAACTAATGTAATTTTCCTTTAAAATGTCCTAAAACCAGTGTTTATCAAGATTTGAAAGGTTGAGAACACATTTGTAAGACCAAAAGGCATTACCAAAAACTCATAATGGCCCTCATGAGTCCTTAAATTTGTTTTATGAACATCTTCCTCTTTTATTCTAATTTGATGGTACCCCGAACGAATGTCTAATTTTGTGAAATAAATAACACCATGTAATTCATCAAGTAAATCATAAATTACTAGAATAGGAAACTCATATTTTATGGTGTACTTATTGAGTTCTTGGTAATCTAGACACATCATCCATGTTTCATCCTTCTTACGTACCATGACCACTGGTGAAGAATATGCACTCTGGCTATGCCTGATGATACCCTGCCTTCAACATTTCTTGAACCATTTTCTTGATCTCACTTTTCTAGGAATATGGGTATCTGTATGGTATGATGTTAGGTGTTTGGCTCCTTGGAATAAACTGAATGGCATGACCATGATCCCTAACTGGTGGTAGTCCATTTGGAATTGCATCAAAAATAGATGAGTGAGCATCAACAATCTTCTTAAGATCGGGTGACATTGAAGACTCTGTATTTTTGTACTTCTATGGAAAATAACTTTGTTATAAATCCATCTACTCCTTTTATAAGAACCTTATGCATCTGATGAGAGCTAATAATCTATGGAGACTTAGCTACCATCCCATTCAATTGTATTTTCCTTCCATCTGAATGAAATTGCATGAACAAATCTTGGAAATTCATCTCTTTAGTACCTAATGTTGTGAGCCATTGGACACCCAAAAAAATATCTGCCCCTCCCATAGAAATAGCAACCATAGGTGAGTCTAACATGTAGTCTCCCATGAAAATATTGATACTATGACACTTTCATTTGCACTTAACCATCCCACCATCCACAATCATAACTTGCATTTCTGGAGCTGGGTAAATAAACCAATTGAGGCGGGCAACTAACTTACTATTTATGAAGTTATGATTACTCCCCAAGTCAATCAACACCATCACCTTATGTATTTTGAGATAGAAAATAACCTTGAGTGTTTGAGGAGTACTAATACCTGATGATGCATGGTAATAAATTGTAGGTTGGTGATCCTCTACTTCATCTTCTACTGGTTCCTCAACCTCTCCTATAACTTCAGCTTCCTCATCATCCTCATTACCTCTGTCAATATAAAACAACTTTTTCTCAGTACATTTGTGTCCCTGTCCATATTTGCTATCACAATTAAAACATAATCATTTTTCTCTCTTTTCTTCCATTTGTTGAGGAGTTAGTCTAATTGGCCTAGAAAATGAAGGGGAAGAGATACTACAATTTTTCGTGTTAATGAAAGGTGACCTCCTAGTGAGATATTTTTCCTCTACTCGACATGCCATGATAATAGAATCAGAAATCTTGAGTGGACGTACCTCATGCTCGATGTGGTCCTTATGACCCCCAAGAAACAGGTCATTCAGATTCTCTTCTGGAATATTCTCCACCCTTAAGGATAGGTTCTGGACCTGATGCACATAATATTTGACTGATATTGTTTGCCATAAATTTTCTAATTGACTAAATTAGTTCTCTGAAACACTAGAACTATAGTGAAATTGCAACTCCTAGGTAAAAATTATCCAAGTGACACCGAGACCATTCTTCTTCCTCTGAGCACATAACCATCGATACCAAACAAATTGGTTTGGTTCTAAGATGTAGGGATGCCAATGTCAAATTTTTTCTTGATGGTGTTTTCTGTAACTCAAATAAGTTCTCCATATGATTTATCAAATTTAGGGGATCCTTGACATCAAATTGTAGCATATCCACTTTTGGCATCATGTTCCATGGTTGCAAATAAGTTGGATTCTGATTGGGCTAGAAAAGTGATCCAACATGGTTATTTTGTTGATGATTTTGAACTGAAGATCCTCCTTGGTTGATATGGGGTGGATTTGGGCCATACTATTTACCCTTTACATGTTGCGTGATATCATCCAACCGATGATTGATTTGGTCTATGTCTCCTTTAGAGGCCATCTCAAATTGCTCAAGTTGTCTCACCTTATGATTAAATTGAGGTAAAACCTAATGTTGAGGAATCTGTAATTACCCCTTATGACTCCATCTCTTTAATCACTACCCCATATTTATCTAGGGGTTTACCCGGAGTAACCGGATTCTTTTTTACTCTTGTGGAATGCCCCGCCATGATGTCAAACCTTAGGGTTTAGGGTTTTGATACAAATTTAGATGAACAAGAAAAAAACAGAGAAGATACTAATAATATTTTTTTGAGAGATTTTTTGAAAATGTAAAGAAATTGAAAGCATTCCACAATTTTCACCATAGGGAGCGATTTTATAAAAAAAACCTAAATTTGTAAAAAAATGTACAAATAAATCAAAAAAGTCTGCAATTTTCAGGGAACCTTACTTGAAATTTTTTTCAACTTTGGTAAAAATATCTCCCACCAATTCACTCTGGTTCGTAATATATGGTGGAAACAAAAAACATTAGGGTTTTTTCCCTAATTTTGGCCCAAATCGCAGCTCTGATACCACTTGTAATGAAATTACTTGTATAATTCAGATTATGAGCAACAATAGAACACTAAATAACACAATATTTCAGAATAATGATCTCAATATGCGATTAGAATAGCTTCGCCACTTTGAGGGGGCAACCTCCAAACCATATAATAAGACTCAAATGCTTAAATGATAATGAACTATGACCTACAATACCCTATATATATTATTCATATGTTATGGCCATCACCAAGGCCAACCTATTAAGCATGAGAAATTATAAATGATATAATAAAATGATATGGTAAGCCACAAGTCGGCTACTCATATCCTACTACAAGCAATAGGTTAAGGGTGTAGCAGACAACGAGTTGTTCTCAAAAGTGTCTCTCACTATGTCATAATGGGTGGTCTTCTTTATAAACTTGAATTTGATGTTATCCTCCTATGATTTCTTACAAGTTCTAAAGTTCCCTACACCATCAAAGAGGTTCACGATGGAATTTGTGTAGGTCACTTTAGTGGAGGTCACTTCAGTGGTTTAAATGCATTCTCCGCCTAGGCTATTATTGACCAACCTTAAACTGTGATTTTTTTTATTATGTCAAACATTGTGTGAAGTTCTAGCAACATGCTAATCTCCATCACACTCCTAGTCATGCCTTACAGATCACATGATACCTTTGGCCTTTCTCTCAATGGTGTTTGGATCTTGTTAGAGAGATCAATCCTCATTCTTCCCAATATCATCAATGGATTATTACCGCTACTGAATACTACACTAAATGGGTAGAATCCATACCTCTTATCTCTAAAAAAGATGAGAAAATATGTGAATTCATCAACCATCACATCATTTTTTGCTTTGGTGTTCCTCACCGTCTCATCACTATGAGATAACGGAAAATAGTTAAAAAACAAAACCCTACAGAAAATCTATGAAACCTTCGGCATTCAACTAAATTTTTCTTCACCTTACTACCCTCAAAAAATGGCCAAGAAGAATCAACCAACAAAACCTTAAAAAAAATTCTTATGAAAGTAGTTGATGATATTGGAAAGGATTGGCATACGCACATTCCTTTTTCCTTATGGGCTTATTGCACTAGTATTCGTACCTCAAACACTACCACACCTTTCTCTCTGGTATATAGTAAAGAGGTTGTTCTACCTCTTGAATTCCATATTCTATCTCTCTCGTATCTCACTTAAAGATATGTTCAACGATGATGAATTTCACCAAGGACTGTTTGGCATAACTCGAGTTATTAGATGAACGATATATCAATGCTCTTCATCACCTCCAAATCTACCAAAAAACATATCAAATGTGCCTATGATAAATGTGTCCCATGAATGAACCTTCTATGTCAGCGACCTTGTCCTGAAGGAAAATCAACATGTAACTAAAGAGGAGAAAATTAAATGGGGAAAATTTTCTCCTAATTGGTTTGGACCCTATATTGTTACTCATGTTCATATGGGTTAGGTGCTTATCATTTGTCTTCACTCGAAGGTAAACCTAAACCTATGCCCCTTAATGCCTTGCATCTTCAACCATTCTATTTTTGAATCAAGTCTTATATAACATTATGTCTATTTAAAATGTTCATCCCTTGAGAACTATTCACCTTCCATTTTACCTATTTTAAGGATCAATGACTAAACAAGAATCATGTGATTACCCGTCACCTTTTTGCCATTATCTTCAATATGAGTACCACGGGTCTACTCATGGCATGATTCTCATGGATACTTTTCATCTTTTTCAAAGATGGAATCCCATGGTAGTTCGTTCCTTGAAACCATCTCTTTCATAGTTAACCTCTGTGTGTTATGGTTTTATCTTCTAAACAAGAACCTCTCTTTCTCTATAGTCTTGTCCATGACCTAAAACTCTAAAAGTAAAACATTTTCAAAAGTAAAATGGGATTCAACTCCTTGAGTCAAAATTCCAGCAAACAGATGAATCCCTCAAAAAGGACATCTACTTATTTCTATCTTGCCACTATAAATAGACTTCTCCGGGCTCAAAGGACAACTATATATATAGTCATTCCAGCAAAAAGAAGACTATTCTTGAATATAAATATATATTCTCAAGCTTCCCGCATTGATTAGCTTCACGAATACCTCAAGGATATAATCTAATCATCCCATATAGACCTCTCGCATCGATCAGTATAATAAAACAAAAGAAAAAATAAAAATATACATTTTTTCATCATGGACTTGCCTATTTTGATCATGGGTCTCTTGCAAATAAGACATGTTGTCTCACACTAAGTTACACTAAAAAAAAAACATTTTCACCTCATTTCCTTTTCACCCTAATTTCCTCCATCTGCTCAAGGGACATGCCATAACTACGCAACATTTCATGATCATGTGACTTTCTTCACCCTTAGAATAGTCCATTATGCAACGCCTTTAGGGTCTTATGTTCATAAGCAAATCTTTGGTATGATAGACTCATTAGGATTCTTATCAATTAGGCATCCCTTTTTACCAACTCTTACCATATAGCTTCTTCATTACTTGTTGATTACTCCTATATAAGACTAGCCCATCAACACCTACATTTTAAGGATATCTTTCACCAAAATCAGCCATGCCTCAATGACCTAAACTCAACCATCCTTCGCATCTAAATACAAACCTAAAATGACCTAAACACATGCCTATGACCTAAACTCAATCATTCCTAAACCTACCAACCCATTCCTTCTACCTCATCATATTCTTCCCTAGCTTATGGGAGAACTAAATTGGCTGAGGCCCCTTTTTTTCGGGACTATGTAGGTAGCACTCCTAGGGCATGGGGCCCTTGGAGGTTAGCTCAGCCACTCTTTACCCTAACCCATTTCCCCACATATTTTCCTATATTCACATTCTACCTTAGTTTCCATTTTCTGCACAAAACTTGATAAAACACTAACAAACATACATATCTACCATTTTATCACATCATCAAAACATCCAATCAATCATTTCACATTTCTGATAACATCAAAGATTTTGGAAATCTACACCATAACATACATATAACTCATCATTTATTTCCCATGTTACCAATACCTTGGACACTAAATAAAATTACAAACAATACTCCATGGCCATGCCTGAAACCAATGACCTAACTCCTTGATCAACCATGCCTAAACCGAACCTAACTCCATCATGCCTAAACTGACCTGACTCAATCATGCCTAAAATGACCAACTTAACCAAGTCATGACTAAACCTTAACTCCATCATGCCTAAACCGACCTGACTCCATCATGCCTAAACCGACCTGACTCCATCATGCCTAATCCACCTAGTTTCCACCCATATACATATAACAATGAAAATTTTACAAGATAAGCACACCATCATACCATAAATATCACCATCATGCTATATAAATCATTAGAATTTGTGTTTCCATACATATGTGCACAAAAGCAAAATCAATACATCTACACCATAAATACATAAAAGTATCTCATAACTCTCATATACAGCCTGGTAATCTTCAACACAGGTCGGTATATGAGTCAAAATCTCAAAAAAGCTCTCATGTATAGCCTCACTATCTTTGGTCCACGCATGCCGGTATATATAAAAAATATACAAAAATCTATACCCTGAACATATATGGTGACTAATCATCACCCCACCTGATGTTCCAGGTTGGTCTCATCTATCTCCTCCTCCTCTCCTCTATGGCTCGATGTTCCTTGCCAACCATCTCTCCACCCTGTATGGGTCTAGCCCTCACCTCTACCTAGCCTACAACTGGGTCTGGCCTCTGTGAGCTAGTCGCCTCTCCCTGACCCTATCTATGGGCTCACCTGGCCCCCTGTACTCTTTGCACTATGTGTGTGAGATCTAGTCCTCTCACTCGAGGCCTAATGTACCTTATACTTCCAATAGGAAGGGAGGTCTATCCAGCTAGTAGTCAAATGATCCTAGTAGTACTTGGCCTCATTCAGGGCATCCCTAAATCTAGCCATTGACACTATTTGTGGTGGTGTCATGGGTCTTGCAGCAACTTGTGACCCTACCTTACTACTGGTGGCTTTGACCCCTATACCTATGAACCTTTCTCTTCTCTCTGTACCATGGGACCCTATCTTGCTAATGCTTGTACCATGGGGCCCTGCCTTGGAGACTGAGGTGATGCCTGTGTTGTGACTTGGGCCTGTAAGGTCATAATCTGTGCCTGTGCAGTGGCCAACTGGCCTTGCAAACCTACTACCTACACCTGCACCTGCAAGGAGACCACTTGTCCCCCATCTCCATCTCTACCCTATACGGGTGCCTATCCCTGGGTAATCTGGGCATGTAAATCTACCACTTGTGCCTGTAATGTGGATAACTTATGCCTCAGACCCTGTCAGATTGCCCATACTGTAATACTGTGATCTAGGCCTGTAAAGTGGTAACCTACCCCTGGAAAGTATCCTTCTGAATTGTAAGGGTAGCCAAGTCTGGCTGCCCTGGCCTAGGTGGTGTTATTCGTAGTTAGACTACCCACCATTACCTATATCTATCTGTAACTCTGACATCATCAATCCACCGGTCCACTGCCTTCTCCTCCTACCTGGTCGACACTGTCAGCTCTAGTAGAGGCATAGGCCTCTCCACAAATCATCTCTCATGTACTGAGGGAACGATGGTGGCACGTCTTGGGGCAGCCAAAACTACTGCCTGACCATGTCAATAGGTATCATCTTGTGCTCACTGACACAGTGCCCCTTTATTCACCTCAGTAGTTAGAACTCGTCCAACTCCATTACCATCTTATTTGTATGAAATTATGGAAGCCAATTTTATACATGACCTCCAAATGATGTCCACTTCAGATAACCCCTCCAACACTTGCCTATAATATGCCACATCGTGAGTAGCCCTGGAAGCCCTGCACTCTCCAACAATAGGAACCCAACACCTATATCCAACTCGAACCAAGCCCACATCGAATGCATCCAGATGGGGCATACCAACTGGATGCACACATATGATGTGCTCATATGCCCAACAGTGGAGAAGAAAGGTGCAACACAAATTGAACCTCTGCAACTGCCAGTAGGCCCATAAATCCATGTATAACTACACCAAGTATGTTGGTGCCCAAGAAAAACATGTCCTATCCTCCATCATGTCATGGAGAACCCCCATCAGTGCCCATGGGAATCTCCCACCCTCCACATCTAGTAGTGCAAAAAAACACATTTCCTCCATAATCAGGACCACTAACCTCATCTCCTCAGGATGGGCCACATACATATCTCCATAGCTCAGGCTCATGCTATGGAACCTCATCTTTGTCATCCCCTCTCCAAATTACCATCAACATCAGCTCCTCTGATGCCTCTGAAGAAATAGAATAAACCTGTGTCCCCACTATCGGTAACCGCAAGATCCTATATACGTCCTCCAAGGTGATTGTGATCTCACCCATCGGCAAATGAAATGTGTTAGTCATTGAATCCCATATGTTGATGAGTGTGACCATCAAGCTTGGATCCCAAACTATGTGCCTGTATTGTTTGACCCCAATAATGCCAACATCTGTAACATGACATCACTCCTCTACCATCATGCTCCCTTGTACAACTAATAATAGAGGCGGTACTCTATCTCTCATCCACAACTGGTCCCTATCCTGCACCCAACAAACCACACCATTATTAAATCTTGACCATACCTAACATATCACTTACCTGACTAACCTATTCCCAAAATTCTTATTATTTATTTCCCCGCAACCCTAATGACCTACCCCTTTCCCCCATCCCACTTTCACACCCTCAACTCGTATCATATATACCTTTTACCCTACCTATTCTGAACACACTTACATTTATACCTCACTTCCTTGCTTTCTCTTTAACTCCCACCATAAACTTGTCTCGATCCATTTTTCCTCAAAAGTTAACTGGTATTGGTCACTAGTGACCGACATCGGTCCATCATGACTAGCATCGGTCACCTACTATTTGACCAATGACTATGGATGACTGACGTCAACTACCCTTGACCGACGTCAGTCACTGTCGCACCAACCAAACCCGCAAAACCCTCCCCCATTTTTCAAAAATTTAACCATACCAACCTAAATACCTACCCTATCCTACCCAAATCTCCCTTATCTTCCTCCCTACCCCTATTTAACCCACATTGGACTTCCTACCCTTCCTATTTCATCACTTTTACTTCCAAATTCAAATTTAATTCCTACCAAAACCATTTCTACCCAAACCAATTTCTACAAATTATTTCAACTAACAAGAGTAGAATTGGATCGAATCTTACCTCGTCTCGGTTCGATTTGTGTGGTGGTACGTCTGGCCATTGCACCGGTGGCCCACCCAAACCCTCTCCTACCTCTTTTCATGCCAAATCCACTCCTCACATCTAACTAATCAAATCAATCACACCACTCTCGTGGACCCATCTACTAGCTCCTGTCACCAACTCGTAATCTCCACCTCAGCCTGGTACAATGCCTTGTCCTTCTCTCTCAGAAAGGTGCAAAAAGGTCAAATGGATCTGTCATTTTCTCAAAAGTCACAACACAACAATGATTCCATAAAATACATAATTTTTATTTTATAACCCAAACCGACCTGACCGACATTAGTAATATTTGTGCCCTAGGCAACTAATGTCAGTCACGCTATAACTTGACATTCGGTCACCCTTAAATTCATCCTTAAAGTTATTTTCCCTTGCTAAGATTCCTTTTACCTATAACCATTAGTGAATCACACACCTTTTATCATTCCAGGACACATATGGAACCATACCTACAAGCCCACACTACCCTATACATTTCCTTAATTACATCTTAGGGATTTGTTATTTTACCTATACCTTGGCCTTACCTATGCCATGACCTATTTTCCTGAACCTGACCTACTTGGTGTGACCATTGACCTTATGTACTCGCTATACCTTGTGATGTTGTTACCTATGTTTTTTTAGCCTAACAACCATACCTTGCCTATTGTCCATGTTGTTTATCCCAACCCAAACCTTTGGTGTACCAGAACATACCTAAACGTTCCTGCACACTAACCTACGTTGTGTTTCTAGACCATATCCTATACCTTGGATACCTGAATCAATTCACCCTTGTTTGGATAAACCTATTAACCTTGGATGATGTAGAGTTTGCAAGCTCTTCAACCCGGTACCATGTTACAATCTATACATGTGCGTGTGTTTTATTTCCATTTTCCCATTACCCAATTTTGACCCAGGCCTATTACCTATTACCTAAGTTTCCACTACCCTTTCCCACCTACCTTCACCTCTACCAACTACACATTTATCAACCCACTCACCGATTGTGTATTACACCTCATTAATGACTAGTTTGAGGGGGATCACCTTCACCCACACATGGGGAAACCACTTCCTATTTTTGTCAACATCGCTTACCAATACAAGATATGTGACAAAAAGGGGGAAAATGTAGACACCAAATTTAGGTCACAGTCCCCCTTTACCCACATGTATATTAATTTAATTACCCACAATTAAATTAATGCCCATGCTCATAATATTCATTATTTAATTACCTTAATTAAACTAATTTCCACTTCACCTAAACACCTCACCCTCCACCTCACCTAGACACCTCATCATAAACCTATTCTTAACATGTTTCCCTTTTACTAGGACTCAATATCCACTCACCATAACTAACTAAGACTTAGTCCTACCTACCTTAATTAACTAAGACTTAGTTCAACCCTAAAATCACATGCCTATTCTTCCTCTAACCACATTCCCGCTTATCTAAGCACAACATTCTTATTTTGATCCGCATGAGAATGGATAGAGTTGGCCAAAAATATTGCCAAGATCTTTTATTTTTAGTAAACATAGGATTTCTCATGCCTTAACCAATGTCGGTCAACCCTAAACTGACTATCGGTCACCCTAAACCATCGTTGGTTACCATATATTCATTTTGGTAACCTTGTTTTGAGAGGTTGGAAGAATTATTGCAAGTCTAAGAGAAGAGAGAGATCTGCATGCAAGCACACACTACAATCCTCATGCACATCCAAACATCCTGAACCTAGCAACCAAGAGCATTGATCTGAAAGAAAAGCATTCACGGGTAACATTCTAGGAAGCACTGCCACAACATAGAGAAACCATTTTCACAGATCAACCATCACCATCCTCCATCCATTCAGTCTTCTTTCTAAAGTAAGTACACTCTGATCTGTAACATTCTACAGTTATTTAGAATCAGTCTCTTTATCTCTTTTGAGTTAGTTTCTGGTTTCATGTGCACCCCACCATCCCCATATTCCTTCAATCTATTTATCTAACCACCAAAATACCTTTTTCCTCCTCAATATTCTACACTAGATGCTCCTGAGCATTCCCATCACCCTTGCTAACCTAAACATTCCCCTCCCATTCTCTGTGTAGTCATGGAGACTCTCCAAAACCTAGTTTATTGAGTTTCTACCATCCCTCCTTAACCATCGTCAGTTCCCTCTTAACCGTCATCGGTCATACCTCACCGACGTCGCTCTCTATGACTAGTAATTCTACCTATGACTGTGACCTAATACCTTTCACCAACTCACCCAAACTCACCCAAAACTTGACCCTGACCTATTCCAACACCTCGACCACCTACCTAGCTTCCAGATCTGATCATAACCTATCCTGTTAGATTATATTTTCTTATTTTACTTGAATGATATGCCTAAATCATATAAACTATAGTAGGATTTTATTTATTTACACTATCTCATGCATTAAGTTGTATTAAATAGTGGGATGATAATTGTCAAGGAAGTACCATCCTGCCCAGATCTAGCACACGCTAGACAGATCAATGAAATAGATTGTTTAAATCTCTTTTGTGGTCTTGTTTTGTATTTATAGGCAGTTCCTCTTAGCTAAAAAGAAGCTCCCACAATCATAAATTGATCAATAATTTAGAACATGCGTACAACCTCCAACCGACCATCACAATAGGTATTCCTCCTTGGCCCATCACCTTATCTATTTCGTCAAATCCATAAAGAATAAGATGAAACAAAAAGTGTGAATGGTACGTCCTCATATTCTAGTAGGCCCCTTGTCTCAAATCCATATTGAAACACATTATCATCGTAGTTAGGTTTGATTTATCATTAATCTTCATTAGAAGTGTTACATTGTTCATATCGCCTTGCCATAATTACGATACTTACATCTTGTTTCTAGTAAATGTAATCTAAGTGTCCATATTATGCCCACGTATTAGAAAAACCTTAGCATACTTTAACATAGTTTTATTTCAAACATTACCTCGATCTTGAAAGAATTTTGATTACTTTGTTTACGTCGTATCAATACTAGTGTGATACTAATACCTCACTTTCTCCTAAATCTTGGATAAAGTGTCCTAGTAGTCTTGTTGTGTATCTCACATGCATAACCTCCATTTTATTTTTAGGGTTTGGGTCTTATTTGTCTCTAAGTTCTTCACAAGTATCCTTTGATTGGAGATCACGTTAACCCCTTGTTAATACTTCTGCCTTGTTCATTTCAAACTTGACTTAAGTATTGACATTGTGTTGACCATATAGCAACAAACTATCTTTGAAAAACATTTGCATAGGGTATAGTTTCTTGTTGATTGATTGGTTTACCAAAACTTGCATGATTGTTCCTTGTGTGTTATCTATCTTGAAGAAAAAAATTCAGGACAATCCTTTGATCCATTGATTCATTATTGTTGACATTCCTTTATGACAATGATAATCGTCACACATTTTACTTAGGTTTGTTGTATACTTGAACACATTAAACAAAACATTTGTAGCCTTTGTGTTGCTAAAACTTTGATCAAACCATTTTGATGTTTACACTTGCAAATTGTTAGCCAAACCTTACTGATTTTTTCAAAATTGTTTCAATCAAGATGTCTATTTTCCTTAGATTCCCTTTGGAAAACCACACAAGCATCTCTTTTTTTTTTAAATGTCTAGTTGGTTGTCATTATTCTTCCCCGATTCAACATGGAACTTCCTTCCCTTTGAAGGAGTTCAATCACACTATTTAGGTCTGTCGACACTAAAATTTTCCTCCATAATTTCTATTTCATTAATGTATGTATTAGGAATAGGATGTTGTTAAGTATAATTAGTAGTAGCGTCTGGTAGAAGATAACGGCACGTCAGTACGGTACTGCAGTACGACGTGCCGCCAATAATGTGGAGTACGGTAACAGTCAAAGTACAATAGGAATGTTGTAAAAAGTAAATATTTGTCGTAAGTGGTCTGGTAATGTTAAAATGTCAAAGTTTGGGTAATTAGAGAAGTAGGGTCTACATGATTAGGAATTAGAAATATTATATTGGTAATAAAGACAAGGAGTGAGGTCATAAATATTTTGTGTATTTTATTTGTAAAAAGTCTAAAAATGTGGAACCCATGTAAAATGATAAGGTTTATCTTATCTTAACAGATAAGCTTACATGTACAGATAAGAGTTAAGGTATGGAATATGATTCGTCAGAGTGGATTTCTTATCCTATCTTAGAGATAAGATGGATAAGCCTAGAAGTTCTATAAATAGAGAGGCCACCCCCCTCATTTAGCATAGAAGGAAGTAGTGAGAAATATTGTAGGAAGTGTGCAAAGGAAGCCATCAGTTTAAAGGTGTGTTGAAGAAGCCATTAAGAGGTGTAATTGTAAAGTTTCTCCCATAGTCTTGGTGAAAGGCAAGTGAAGTCAATAACACTTGAAGTACCTCATGGGTGAGATTGTAACAGTTTCATGTTAATATTATAATTTACTTTGATATTTCAGATTTGTCATCATTCCGTCTTATCATAGTCGATGGTATTCTTGTGTTATGTTGTTGTTTTGTTTCCAGATTACATCCACCAAACTAAAGGCTGTGCATTAGTAAATAATCATAGCACGAGGAGTTCCCGGTGAAGAATTATCATAGTGTCGGATTGGTGATGACATTTTGGTTCCGTTGCCGGGACCATTCCTTGTTGGTGGATTTTCTGGAGAGATATTCCCACTTAGTCAAAAATCAATTAGAGGGTAACCTTGTTTTTACTGTGCATAGTAGTTACCATGGTAAAGTCATTTTTGCCATGAATAGTAGTTACCATGGTAAAGTCATTTTTGCTGGGAATAGTATTTACCGCAGTAAAGTCACTTTTTACCGTGAATAGTATTTACCGCAGTAACTTCACTTTTTACCGTGAATAGTGTTTACCACAGTAAAGTCAGTTTTTACCGCAGTAAGTCAAGTTTTACCATAGTTTACCGTGGTCATTTCTATTTTACTGTAGAAAGGTGTAAAGTCACTTTCTAGTATAGTGATTCCAATTATTTGTGCACATAAGTCTTGTTGATTGTACTTGTGGGTTGGTATTTCACGGTGGTTACTTTTGAAAATGGGAAAGATTCCTATTTTTTCAGCTCAATCTAATGAAGATGCTTCTTCTTTCATTCAAGAGTTTAAACGATCTTGTATTTGTAATGGCCTTATAAGAAGGGAACAATGGACTGAATTTTTTCCTACCTTTTTGGATGGTTCAGCACTTAGGTGGTTTGAAACACTAGGTGATAATGTGAAAAATTCATGGGATTTATTAACTGAAAGTTTTCTTGAAGAATTTGGTGAACAACAGAAATATGCAGATCTCATGATCGAGATCACAAAGCTATCCCAAGGAGAGAAGGAGAAGATAAGGGATTATCATGCTCATGTTCTAGAGCTAAGGAGGAAGCTCGATGCCCAGATCCGGAAGGAAGGATTAGCGGATGGGTTGATGAATGGCGTGGATAATCTCCTTTGTAAGCACTTCATTCTTGGGATGAAGCCAGAGATCAGACAACGAGTGAAGTATGACTGCCTAGCTACCATTGAACAAGCAAAGGAGATTGCAAGAAGGCAAGAAGAAAGCATGGAAGAGGAGCCCAAAGAAATTGTTGCTAAAGTAGAGCCTACACCAGCACCTTTGGTCCAGAATCCACAACCACTCCCGGTGAGCACAAATATTTCTCCTAGTACATCTACTGAGTATGAAGATCTGCTCAAAAAGATGGGTCAGTTAACTATTAATCTTCTTCAAGGAAAGGAATTTAGTTCTCAGGGAGGAGATAGAGGTCCAAAAAGAAATATTTCTGAAGTTGTTTGTTATGGTTGTTATAAAAAGGGTCATTATAAGTATAATTGTCCAGATAGAGCTTCTACATCTGGTAAAGGAGATAATGATAAAGGAAAAGCACCTGTGAATTCTTTTGATGTAGTAGATAAGAGCAGAAATAATGAAGTAGATGTGTTTGTAACAAAAAGAAAGAAAGAAAAAGATAATCAAGATGGAAATGATCCTAAGAAGATGAAAGGAGAAACTAGTAAGAAACATAGGAGAAGAAAGTTGGGTGTGCAGGATTTTCTGATTTCACAGGGGCAAGGACCATACTCCATCTTGGAAGATCTGTCCAAAAGGCCTGCAAATATTACATATGGTCAACTCTTGGCTATGTCTTCTGAGAAGAGGCGGGAGTTGCGAGGTGGACTCAATGCTCGAAGAAGGAAGGAGGTTGAGGTCCCTATTTTGGAGGCAGAGGCAGATCCCTGTGCTCCACAAGCTGAGGTATTATGTAATGGTATTTCAATTCATGATGTCTTAGTTGATGGAGGTGCTGCAGTTAATGTAATGACCGAGTCTGTAATGAATATGTTGGGTTTAAAAATTGATCGCCCTTCAACACTTATGTTAAGGTCATTAAATAAAGGAAAAACTAAACCAGAAGGTGTAGTTTCAAATGTGGCAATATCTGTTATGGGTGTTGTATGTGTGGTAGACTTTCAGGTGATGAAAAATGGTACTGTTGCGTACCCAATGCTGCTGGGAAGACCATGGCTAAGGAGAGTTCATGCAAGAAACTACTGGAATGAAGGTTTCATGACACTTGGACGTGGTAGAGAGAGGGTGAAGATAAATGTGATCCCTCGACATCATAAGGCAGAACCTGTGGATTCAAGTGATGAAACTGATGATTGGACATCCTCTGATTACTCTAGTACCAGTGAAGTGGACACTGAAGATGAAGAAAGTGAGGTGGATGTTTCAGTCATGGATATCCTTCCAGTCACACCAACTCATGACCCCATAAAATTATCTGAAGAAGAAGTTGATGATCGTCTCCAACAAATAAAGATTGGTGATGCTGTGATGGAGAGTGAGAAGGAATCCTACCTCCAGCTCTTTCGAAGGTACATACACCTATTCACTTTTGATTACAAGGAACTCCGTCAAGTAAGTTGGGTAGAACATTCTATTGAGCTGGTAGATGGTGCTAAGCCCATAAAGCAAATGCCATATAGAATGAATCCTAATTTTTCCAAGACTGTAAAAGAAGAAATAGATAAGTTGCTTGATGCAGGATTCATATTTGCTATGGAGAATTCAGAATGGGTTTCTCCCATTGTGATCTCAATAAAAAAGAATGGGAAGCTACGCATTTGTGTTGATTATAGGAAGCTCAATAAGGCAACAAAGAAGGATCATTACCCTCTTCCATTTTCAGATCAGATCTTGGACGAAGTAGCTGGCCAGGAGTGCTATAGTTTTGCTGATGGATATAGCGGCTACAACCAAGTTTGTATAGCAGAGAAGGATCAGCTGAAGACCACGTTCACCACTCCTTGGGGAACGTTTGCTTATAGAGTTATGCCTTTTGGGTTGTGTAATGCTCCAGCAACATTCCAGCGTTTGATGAATAGGGTGTTCGAACCCTACATTGGGACCTTCATCAGAGTATTTCTGGATGATTTTTGCATCTATGGGAGCAAGTTGGACCACCTGCACCAAATGGAGACAACATTTCAAAGGTTAGATGAAGCACAAGCCTCACTAAACCCTACAAAGTGTGTCTTTGGATGTTCTAAAGGTGTTTTGTTAGGGCATGTTGTATCCAGAGATGGTATTGGTACTGATCCTGATAAAGTTTCAAAAATCAAAGATTTACCATTTCCTCTTAATAGAAGTAAGTTGAGATCATTTTTAGGCCATGTGGGTTACTATAGAAGGTTCATCAAGAATTTCTCAAAGATTGCACAGCCACTAACCCAGTTCTTGAAGAAGGATGTTACTTATGAACCAGGAAATAAGGCGCATGAAGCTTTTGGACAATTGAAGGAAGCCCTGGTGTCTTCACCTGTTTTGAAGAATCCAGATTGGAGCAAGCCATTCATTGTGTACACTGATGCCTCAGATGCAGCACTAGGAAGTACTTTGAGCCAAAAGGATGAAAATGGGAATGAACATCCAATTTACTTTGGGAGCAGACAAATGAGCAGTGCTGAGGTAAATTATACTGTAACTGAAAAAGAGGCTCTGGCTATCATTTTTGCTGTAAAGAATTTTAGAAATTACTTGCTAGGGCAAAAATTTCTAGTTGTAACAGATCATCAGGCTCTAAAATATATTGTAAATAAGCCTAACCCATCAGGGAGGATAGCAAGATGGATAATTTTGCTACAAGAGTTTGAATTTGATATTATAGATAGGCCAGGAAAGAAGCATGTCAATGCAGATGCACTCTCTCGAGCCTATGATGGTTTAGGATCATCTTGTGATGATGATGATTTCCCCGATGCAGCATTGTTATCCCTTGACACAATCCCTAGTGAATACATAGATATTTGGAATTATCTGAATGAATTCAAGTTTCCTGATGGTGCCAATGCAAAGACTAAGAGAAAGATTACTCAAGCCAGTCGTCCATATTCTATTCTGCATGGAGTATTATTTCGAATAGGACCTGATGGACAGTACAAGAGGGCAGTTGGACGTGATCAAGGGAAGGAACTGCTAGAAGAATTCCACAATGGTACATGTGGAGGGCACTTCTCTGGACAACTTACAGCAAGAAGGATCTTGGATGCAGGTTATCACTGGCCCACTCTTTTTAAAGATTGTTATAATTATTGTAAGACATGTGATATTTGTCAAACACATGGTAACCGTAAGACTTCATCAGCTCCATTATGTCCTATTCTTCCCCTTGGTCCCTTTGAAAAGTGGGGAATAGACATTGTAGGTCCACTTCCAACTACATCACGCCAAAATAAGTATATTGTAGTTGCCACAGATTATTTAACCAAGTGGGTTGAAGCTAGGCCATTGAAAACAACTTCCATGGATGAAGTGGCAAGGTTCATGTATGAACGCATTGTCACCAGATTTGGTTGCCCATTAGAAATTGTAACAGATCAAGGAAGCCACTTCATTAATGAGGTGGTAGAAGCCCTAGTCAATAAGTTTTCTATTAAGCACAGGAAGGCAACAACATACAAGCCAAGCACAAATGGACAGGTGGAACGAACAAATTTTGTGTTGTGTCAAATTCTAGCAAAAGATGCAGCCTTGCAGGTACATAAATGGGATAAAAGGATTCATGCAGCATTGTGGGCATATAGGGCAACATCAAAGTCAGCAACAGGATACTCCCCATTTCAGTTGGCCTATGGCATTGATCCAGTTCTTCCTATTGAGTTTGATATTCCCACTGTGAGAGTTATGAAAAATGAAAGGATGGATGAAAGTGATTCAGTAAAAGAAAGGTTGGTACATCTTCATTTGCTGGAGGAAATGAGAGAAATAGCAAAGGATACAAGCCATAAGAAGAAAATGAAGCAGAAGGAATACTTTGATCAAAAGATCCGGTGGTCTCCATTTCATGTGAATGACTTGGTTCTAGTATATGATTCCAGATACAAAAAAAGAAGACAGAGAAAATTTCTTCCAAAATGGATGGGGCCCTACAAAATAGCAGCTGTGCATGAAAATGGTACGTACCGACTGGAGGAATTGGATGGCACTCCCATTACAAAATGGGTCAACCACGACAAGTTGAAGATTTTCCAAGCACCAGAATAGTCTACTCTGAGGACGGAGTAGAAGCTAGGAAGGGGGAAGATGTCGACACTAAAATTTTCCTCCGTAATTTCTATTTCATTAATGTATGTATTAGGAATAGGATGTTGTTAAGTATAATTAGTAGTAGCGTCTGATAGAAGATAACGGCGCCATCAGTACGGTGCCGCCAATAATGTGGAGTACGGTAACAGTCAAAGTACAATAAGAATGTTGTAAAAAGTAAATATTTGTCGTAAGTGGTCTGGTAATGTTAAAATGTCAAAGTTTGGGTAATTAGAGAAGTAGGGTCTACATGATTAGGAATTAGAAATATTATATTGGTAATAAAGACAAGGAGTGAGGTCATAAATATTTTGTGTATTTTATTTGTAAAAAGTCTAAAAATGTGGAACCCATGTAAAATGATAAGGTTTATCTTATCTTAACAGATAAGCTTACATGTACAGATAAGAGTTAAGGTATGGAATATGATTCGTCAGAGTGGATTTCTTATCCTATCTTAGAGATAAGATGGATAAGCCTGGAAGTTCTATAAATAGAGAGGCCACCCCCCTCATTTAGCATAGAAGGAAGTAGTGAGAAATATTGTAGGAAGTGTGCGAAGGAAGCCATTAGTTTAAAGGTGTGTTGAAGAAGCCATTAAGAGGTGTAATTGTAAAGTTTCTCCCATAGTCTTGGTGAAAGGCAAGTGAAGTCAATAACAGTTGAAATACCTCATGGGTGAGATTGTAACAGTTTCATGTTAATATTATAATTTATTTTGATATTTCAGATTTGTCATCATTCTGTCTTATCATAGTCGATGGTATTCTTGTGTTATGTTGTTGTTTTGTTTCCAGATTACATTCACCAAACTAAATGTTGTGCATTAGTAAATAATCATAGCACGAAGATTTCCCGGTGAAGAATTATCCTAGTGCCAGATTGGTGATGACAGGTCTTAGCATTTGGACCCAACAATGCTAACAATGAATAACTATCACATTGTTCCTCAAACTTCTCATACCCAATGGTGTGATCATAATCCAAATTATTCTTCTGATTCCCCACGATCTCTTGATTCTTCTTATCCAAATTATTATTTTGATTCTCCTTAGTCTCCCGATGATTCTGATCCGAATTATAATTTAGATTCCTCTAATTTGAATCCTAGGTCACAGTCCTCCCTTTCTCTATAGGACCCCTTTTATCCATTACCTCAATGACCCCTTCCTCTATCGAAGAGCTCTTTGACTCGAAGTTCCTATAATCAATCATCTAATTTAACCCATACCTCACAAAATACTAGCTGGATGAATGATCTTATTGATTTCCCAGAAACATGTCATCTTCTAGGTAAACCAATGCCATCTTCTTCCACTCACAAGATATCTCAGTCTAATTCTACTTCATCTCTTGATTCATCTTCTTCCACTCACGAGACATCTCAATCCAAGTATACTTCATCTCTCGAGTCATCTTCTTTCACTTGCGAGACATATCAATACAAATCTACTTCATCTCTCGATTCATCTTCTTATATCAATCAGAATCCAATCCCTCTTCATCCTATAAGTCATTTTCATCGTGCCTTATTCTATATTCATCCATCTTCTAAAGATCAATGCTTACATCCATATCGAACCATTCATAAGAAATAGTGTGCTAAGATATTTTTTCAACGCACTATCCCCTTCCTTTGTGGACATAATAAAGTCAAGCCTTTCCCTCGTCTACATCATCAAACATATTCTAGTTCTTCCACACTAGGTACACCCCTTTCTTATAATCAACCTACTATGGTCACATAAAAAACAACCCATACTAATCGATTTCTTTCAGAATAAAGTGATCAAAGAATTTATAGGGGTACATGAAGATATTCCTCTAGAAGGTTGCAAGCAATAAATATCTTTATACCTCAATACATTCACATATTGTGGGAAAGAGGTTGATTCCATTCATCAGGAAATGGAGGAAGATGCTAAGATCATCGAACATGATCCTCCTCTTATTCTTTCATCTTCACCTTTCTCTATGCATGATGAGATGAAAAGGTCTAGCATTAATCCATGTCCTATCTTCTCATCGCCTGATCATTATTTATCTATCATAATTTCTCAATCACAATCTCACATTGGGTCACCTCCTGATAGCCCATCATCTTCTCCTATGTGTGGGCCACCACCTGGTAGCCCTCCATTTTCTACTTGTGGGTCACCTTTGGGTAACCCATTATCTTATGTTATCAGGCCACATCATAGTACCCCTCCATTTTCTACTTGTGGGTCACCTCCGCGTAGCCCATTATCTTCTATTCTCATGCCACATCATAGCAACCCTCCATTTTCTACTTGTGGGTCACCTCCGGGTAGCCCATTATCTTCTATTCTTGGATCACGTCCTAGTATCCCTCCATTATTTTCTATTTATGATTCACCTTATGGTATCCCATTAACTTCAATTCTTTGGTCATGTCCTAATAGCCCTTCATCCTCTTCTATCTATAGGACACCTCTGAGTATTCCATCATCTTCTATACTTGGGCCACATCCTAGTAGTCCTTTGTCTTCTATCTATGGAACACATCCTAGTACCCCATTTTCTTCCATCTTGGGGCCACATCCTAGTATTCCTCCTTCATTTGTCTATGGCTCACCTCTTAGTAGACCATCTTCTTCAACCCTTGGATTATATACTCTTCATCCATCGTATCATCCTCTTATCAATGATTATGGCAAGATCATTGTCATTTCTCACATCGATCCTAAACACCCACTTTATTCTCCCACTTCTCAAGATTAGATGAGTCACGCCTTAGCTTATACGAAACCCAAATAGTTCCTTTATCAAGATAAGATCAAAGGTTCAAAGAGTTCCAAATATCCTAGCAAACCAAACACCCATAAAGTTAAAAATCAAATGTGATTCAAGAATGCACACCAATGCAACCATAAAGTATGGCACAAAGTGCATAAACCTATGGATAGGGAACTCAAGCTCACACATGTAAAATCCATGTTTCAAGATAATTCATAGTCCTAATTGAGTATGAGCTCACCACAATCATTGAGATCAGAGAGAATATGACCCTTGATAAGTAAACATGCCTAGTCTCCCTTATCAAGGAAATCATGAACATCGTTGTTGGATCTTATTACACAAAGTTACATTGTTGATCCCAACTTCCCCAAAATCAAAAAAATCTAAAATAATCAAAACAAATTCAAAAATACAAAAAAAAATGAGAAAAAAATTAAAACATTACAAAAAAAATCAAATGTACAAAGATCAAACATTGTAATCAGGTATTGCATACACATGGAAGTTCTTTCTTCCCTTTCTTTTCATTTCTCTTAAAGGAATCCACCATTTTCATCCCTTCGATGATATTTTGGTTAGTTTATTCACACACATTTTGTGGCATTTGTCTTTATGGTATCCATTTGACCTTGGTCTTTTATCACCTTAGTAAACTAAAGAACGGCTAACCTCTTAGAGATCCCATTACTATATACATCTAATAAACTTGTTGCGAAGAAATTTTGGATATATTTCTTAACACTAGCCAATGTCATCGTCACAATCACTTCCACATCCTTCCATCAAGCCATTAGTGGTTCTTAACCCATTGTCAAACCAAGAGAGCTGAAATAAGTTTTCAGAAAGCAAAAGAATCAATCAAAAATCAAAAGAAACAAGTAAATTGATATATAACTCTCTCTTGGGGTATTTTCAATAATCTCTATCAAGGTTATGGACACATGGATGGCAGTAGAGAAATGTTGCAAGTAGAATTAAATACATCTTTGTCATGGCTATGGATGTCTGGCTGGCAGCAGAGCAATGTACGACTCTCCCTCCACCATCCATTCACAAATCAACTTTGAAAATAAATCATTCCTATACATTGGCTAGTGTTTCTTCACTTGTTGTCTATCAAGTCTTACCTCCAAGAAGTAATAAAATTCTACATGCACACATTGGATATTTATGAGCAAACAGGATTAGTATGTTACCAAGTGTCTTTTTTTGGACCTTTTTCAAACTCTTACTTTAGTCCTTATCGTATCTCATGATTTGTGCCTTGGGCTAATCACTTTTTCATTGCAAGGCTTCTAGCTACATTTTCCATACCCTTCCATAGCATTCACACTTTTCTTCTACTTCATTTAGAACATCCATGTGTATAAGATTACCTTTTTACTATGTTTGAGGGAAACTTTGTTCCTTCTTGCAATAAACAATCTTCTACTCCTATTTATCAACAAATTCTTGGCCATCTTATGTTGGGGGAATCCTTGCTCCTTCTTTGCACTTCATTGGTTTGTGTTCATCATCAAGTTGAACATATTTATTTTGGCCTTGATCCAACTTATCCTCTTGTATATACGTGTGGAATTTTTCCCTTGTACATCCCACTTCTAATGCTAGGGTCATCCCCGTTTCGCAGTCATGTACCAGTTTTGGGAAACTGTCAAAAATTCCAAAACTTCAAATATGGTACCATCGAAAACGCAAAAATAATTAAATTTTCACAAAATCCTAAAATGGAAAACATCACATATAAAACAAACAGTAACAAGCATGCCCACGAAATCTAGTCCAATGCATTTACTCAACATCAGAAAATTACCTACAAACATGCCTTTCTCTCCTCTCCAAAAACCGTGATCATTTGGATCTCTTCATTAACAAAAGATATTCCACACTCCCTCTTTAGGTACTACCAACAAACCCAACCAAACGTTTTGTAGGTATATATTCCATCCAAAGTGACAAATTCCATTCTACAGCCCCCCCTCAGTCCCTATCACTGCACTCCTTACCACCCATCACGCCTCGTTCCTCAACACCCTTCACCTTCCCCCCCTTGCCCCCCCCCATTCTGTACCCCCCCTCTCTCCCTCCTTTCGTTCCCCTTCCTCCGACCAACAGAAAGGGACAACATAGGCACACTCTCCCCCTTCCCTTCTCTTTCCCCACCCCCCCCCTCTCCCCCCCCTAACCTTAAACAAACCCCCCCCACAACACCCAAACCAAACCCCCCCCCTCTTCTACCGGCGTCCTCTTGAGCGTCTATACAGACCGCCGCCCGGTCCACCACCGCCGTGCACTTCTTCTGTCCCATTCAATTGAAGGACGCTTCTCCCCGCACCTCGGGGCATCAGGGGGATTCCCAAACCTTTTTTTCTCACTATTACTAATGTCGCACTGTTAACATTTCTAAATGTATAGGTTGCGCTTGTTCACGATGGAATTTCATACCGCAACCGGACGGGTTGCATATAACGAATCCGTCCCCCTCCCCACCTACACCCACCCCTCCCCTCTCACCCCCCACCCACCCCACCCCTTCTTGCACTCCCCCCTTTTTGCTGATGTTATCAATACTCCCCCAACACAACACACTCACCCAACTCTCTCACACCAAAACCAACACTCCCCCCCCCTCCAACAAAACCCAACAACCCCAACCCCCAAACCACAACCAACAACACACAACACTAACGACAAACACGCTGCAAACAAAAATAAGTCGTAACACACCCCAAACAGGCAAAACCCACCACCCACAAAACTCACTCCCCCACACAACACCCCTACCACCCACACCACCCCCCACAGCCCACACAACCACAAAGACTAAAACTGAACCAACAAAACACAAACCAAAATATAAACTCCGCCCCACCATTGGTCAGACAGGGACCCACCTACCCTCGTCAAATCGGGAACCCAGCAGCAGCCGTCTGTACCCTGACCAAATGCCAGCCGTCGGTTCACCCATCCTTACGAGAACAATGAGGCACCGGGCGCCCCCCCGGGCCCCGGCCCTCTTCCCGGCCTCTCTCGTCCACTCCAACACCCCATCCAACCACACCAAAACCCACACCCCCAACCACATCAATCATCTCCCCTAACACCACAAGCACACTAACTCCCCCCCTACATCCCCCTAAGTAAAACCACGCAAATGGGTAAACCACCAGCACCTCCAAATCAACACAATCATTAGGGAACTAAAGCCTTGATCAAAAAAACATGGTGTGGTATAAACCGAGCAGTTGGCATAATCACTAATTGGGGGGAGGACAGGGTGGAAGAGAACTGGACCGAAGGTATTAATTTGGGACAACCGACGTATATGTTACAACGAGAATAATTTAGGTTGCACCGAGATATAATGTGAGATAACGTCCAACCTGCCGCTATAGCTAGGTAGCAGGGATAAATACCACACAGATAAAGCTATTAAAACATGACAGACAGCGAGTAGGAGGAAGGGTGTCTCTATGTAGTAGGAATCCGACGGATCTGGGGTTCCTTACCTATTAGAATCTCTACAAAAAGCTTCCCGTGAGGGCAGACAATGGGGAATGAAAGAAATAACCCCATGAGTCCGAGGACGGGAAGAGATGCAACGGAGTGGAACTAAGAGTGAGGAGGACAGAAGAAAACAGGGGGGGGAGGAAAAAGGACATCAGCTTAGTTACCGACCCAAAACCCTAAAACGGAACAGAGGAGGAGCCGCTAAGCACAAGCGTCCGCAGACGTAGGGGGAGTCGGAGGCTAGGCCACGGGCGTCGCCCATAAACGCAGGAGGAGGAAACTGGAGGGAGGAAGAGAACAGGAATGTTATGTGACAAACTATGGGTACCGCTGACTAATCGAGAAATGTTATACACAATATGGATGTGCTCATCGTGATAACGATTGGGGCCTAGAGAATCTCGTCCAAATTTGAGGGTTGGGACTGCAGACCCCTTTGCTCCCCTACTAATCTACCTAGCGTACACTAGGAACAAAGGCGTTATGGATCACCGCCACACACTCTAAAATGATAGACCGACCTTGCAGGAAACAGACTCAATCTAAAGAAACGAAAAGCCACAATATTAAGTCCAACCAGGACCGGAGCTTATATGAAGAAAATTAGATCTTAAGAATGAGTTTGAAAGTAAGTAACATTAAGTCAATCAAACCCAAGACTAAATTGGTATACTGTCCTGAGGCCTCCACGTGACAAACACTAGCTGGTGGCCCGCATTTAGGGCAAACGAGGAGGATGGTGCTGAAAGAGGGGGGTGTGGAGGGGTGGCGTATTTCTGAGGTCGATCAGATTTTGTACACAACATCCAAGACTTCCCACCGAGCAATAAGACTTGCCAACATACACATAACACATAAATCAAAAAATCAAATCCCAAACCCCTGGCAGCCTCCGCGTGCAGTGTCACCTCACGACTACACCGAAAAAAATGGCGACATTTTACCCCAAGGAAGCCAGGACTATGATCCTTCACGATGAAGGCCCCGTAGTTCCCTTTAACGAAGGAACAAGCTGGGGGCTGCGCTGGCAAAAGTGCATTTCCTACCATAAATAAAGGTATTGGCGAGAGACTTGGTCTACTCATGTACTCTTTGAAGGGGTTGTCTGGAATATCGCAAAGCAGACACATAGATAAGAGGAGGGGAAAATTGGTGTGGCCCACCTCGAAAAAGACGAATTGGTGAACACGAAACCTTTAACCTAGAAAGGTCGCGCACCCTGTGAACTGAAAACGGACTTCCCCAAACTACGAACCAAGATCGGGAACGCCCAGCTCAAGGAATTCTAACAATAAAGGGCATGAAAAGGGATAGAATTAGTTCCGAGACTTTGCGATGCAATGCGCGACAACAGACAAAAAAGCCTGAGCAAGGAATTTTGACACAGTATGGAGAAGTGGTGCGAGGAGCCGAACAACAGAAGAGGAATGTCGAAAATAACGTGAGCGATGAAACCGAGTAAGGGGGCGAAACAAGGCGGAGGGAAGACGTAGAGTAACAGACATAAAGGCGAACCATAAACGCCGCCAGAGAAGCCTCACAATTAAGGTCCCTATGACGAAGCCCACTATCGTGTGGGCACCCGGCTGTCGCAAATGACAAATGATGATAAAAGCGATGTGTAATGGAGGAACGCGATCTTTGTAAAGGAATGACGATAAAAACAAGTGCGTATTGCGTTGTCCGCGTTATTCTCACCGATCTTTTACCCCCTACTCCTTCTTCTATGGTGCTGGAACGGGTAAAACCCGGGAGTGTTCTTAGGCATCAAGAACCCGGTCGGGGCAATCAACACATGACCAACTAATGGACAAACTAACTATGAGCTATTCGTGAAGGGCGATCAAACAGATTAAAACCACACACGACGAAACACCCTTACGACATACGATTGTCTAGGGAACATGGTGGATCCGCCGCGTAGTTAATAAACAATAGGGCGTTTGGATGATACTGGCAGTTTCTCCATTTATATTGAGCAAATATCTTCTAGTGCATCCATTAACTTAAGCTTGACTATACTGGACACCC
This sequence comes from Taxus chinensis, assembly GCA_019776745.2. Taxonomy (NCBI): domain Eukaryota; kingdom Viridiplantae; phylum Streptophyta; class Pinopsida; order Cupressales; family Taxaceae; genus Taxus; species Taxus chinensis. Next base: position 224,304,305 of record CM034155.1, on the reverse strand, counting down.
GTATGAACCTAATATGGTCTGTATCGCCATTGTGGTGACTTACTCCATTCTCAACACAACCTTTGAGTCGTAATAACAATCAAATTGATCTGTTACAGACTCCCCTCCTTAGGTTCATTTCAAAGTTAGCATTCAAATATTAGTGATGATGTAGGATGGTAGTTTGATTTTTTTTAAAGTTATTATACATGTTAAATAAATAGCCTCCCCAAGCGTCGATCTTGATGGTTATTTGTAGGCTTATTTTAGTTCAAGTTTAGTAGCTTTCCTGATTTACCACATGGACACAAAGTCAACGTGGGGCAAAAAAACTCTAGCTGGGTAAGCAATTCTTCCCTTCACTATGACATCTCTAAATAATACAATTCATTGTATTACAATACCTTCAAGCAAATTATTCTAAACTCCTGTTAACTTGCATTACAATATAACACGAAATATATCAGCTCTTTTAAAACAAATAAGTAAATTTTGCTCCTATTTTGCTCAAAATTGAATTAACCAAAACAATGGTTAGAATGATCAAATTCATGCATATTTCTAGCGTTATTCCCCATGATGGATGGAAAGATGAACCAAACAATTGGAAGCCCAAACATTTGCAACTGTTAAGTTTCTATAGTTTTTAAGTCGTCGGAGAGGACCTCCGGTGTCCATTGACTGCAGTTACATAAACACCCTGCCCGTAGCTAGTGGTTACGTAACGATCATGGTAGTGCGTAACCACTACTCTATGAAGATAAAATTGGTGATATAACGTCGGGTCGGTGCGGAACCGTCAAATAAAATAACTTGAAACATAATAACCTTAAATTTCACTTGAAGGTGTCCGGGTCCCCTCGGTCTAACTAGACCATCTCCAAATAAGAAATCTATTGATTAATTTGCACAAGTATTCAACTATGGATAATATAAAATTGGGTATGTTCAATCGATTTTTGGGGACAGTAGGGGGGCCTTTTTTTTTTTTTTTCCCCAATTTGAGAGCTTTTAAGTCCCTAAAAGCTTTAAGGACTGATGAGGTGAGAAAATTTCTTCCCCCATCTTTCTCTGGAATACCACTTGGGCCTTAGTAGGAAACTATAATTTAAACGCAATCAACCACCTACCTTAAAATCCTCTTAGTGTTGTCCTCTCTTTCCGCTACAATACCACATCTTTCTCTAATTTCATATGACTTTCTAGGGTAATATCTTCAATATATAGTAGCAAAACTCCCTCTTTTTCTTCATCTAACATGGAGGGCTGAAATAGACGCAAATTTTTAACATTCACAACTAAGTACAACCTCATAGATGGAGAAAAATCCAAGTGAAATGCATTCTTACCCACTTTTTCTAGAATATCAAATGGGCCATATCAAAGAGGCTTGAGTTTCAAATCATTTTGGATTGCTTTTTTTCATTCATGATCTTCATTTTAATCTTGCCAGTTTTCACATGAACTGTTTTTTTTTGCAATTGTCCTATTTCATTGCAGAATTTGACTCCTTCATTTCATAGAAATTTTCTTCATCTGATTAGACTGAATCATATCATCTTGGGAAAAGGCTTTAGATTTATCTCTTCACTTTTTCAGGTTCAATGGGCATTCAATACGCAAAAATTGATTAAAATGAATAAAATTGGAATTAATATTCAAAGTTTCACTTAAAAAGGATGCCATGGGAGTCCTATCATCTTAGGGATTGGGGATGTTTTTGATCTTTGTTAAGTTTTCATTATAAACAAAGCCAAATCTTCATTTTCAAAAAGTTCCAGAAGAAGGAAGGAATTATCCTAAAATGTTCATGTGATAACCTATCTTTAAAACCTAGATTTCCATGACATCTATGGGATTTTTAGTTGTCCACAATTTAAATCCATTAAAATCATTTCAAAGGTTTAATTTAGCATCTCTTTAAACTAATTTCTAAGGGGTTTATTGAAAGTATTCATGAGATCACATTTTAAGGAATTTGGCTTATAATAAGGAAGTGAAGGATGAATAATGTTTCATATTTCATTTATTCATTTTGAAAAGGTTTCTTGATTCCAATTGAACATAAAAATGATGTAAGCCTTTTTTTAAGCCCCTGTAAAATTAAATAGCAATGTTCTTCAAAAATTCAAAGATAAAAGAACAAGGGAAATTTCAAGATGCAATCCATTGGTATGATCCTGAAAGCACTAAATATTGAGCTTTTCTTATAATCAATAGTTTTTGAACATCTAACTTACTAATTCAATGATCCTTAGCAATAGTTGGTTTCTCAAAGGGAAATTTTGACAGTGCAGTGGGATTATAGAGGGATGATATGGATTTGGGTAACACATCATTTGAGGCATCTGTGGGAATTTTGTCAAAAATTTGAAATTCAGGGAAAACATACAATTGATTTTTTGAAAACTACATAGTTTCAATTCAAAATTTGCATGGAAATTAAAATGAATTGAGAGTCAAGTACTGAATAGTTTTTTAGTACATTCATTAAACAAAATTTTATCATGAAAACTTCATAATTTAAATATGATTAGAAATTCAATATCATTTTTTAATGGAGATAAAAGATTTATAGATTTAACATTCATTTCTGATATTTTAAGTTCCTTTCATCAGAGTTTATAGGAATGAATGTGAATAGGTGTATCTTCCTTCTCGAAAGAGTCATCCCAATGATTAAAACAAGAAATAAGATTTTTTCCACTTATGACAATGTTTCAATTTATCTCTTGAAAATCCTTCTTTAACTATAAGTAAATTTGGAATGGATTGAATGTGCAATGAAGGAAATTGTATAGGAAGATTCTAAAATGCTGAATCCTTGGGGATTTCTTCATTATGAATTAAGATTCAAGGTAGAAGTAAAGATTGATTTCAATGGAATAAATATCAAAATGAGGAATTCTGAAACATTTGAGGGAAACTTCTCTAGACCACTTAGATATCCTTGATGATCCTAAAATGCATGTTAATTATAGCACTTGTGAATTTTCATGGTTGTTCCTTAAATTAATTTAATTCAACAGTTTTTTTTTCAAAAACCTGGTAACTGGTAATTCTAATGTAATTATGAGATATATTTTTGACAATTCCAAAGAGTTAGCCATTGAAAAAAATAATGAATGTCAATTGTAGGTCCATTCTATATATGTCAATTTTTATTGATCATGCTTGAATAGGAACCTGGAAATGAACTTTATTTAATGATCTTAAATTGTATTGAAGGTTTATTCTGATCAAGTGGGTCATTGAATTCACATTTGATTAATTGTTGACCATGGTTGAATATTTTTTAATAATGGATAAGACATGATAGGCTGGATGAAATTTATAACCAATTTAGCCAGGATTATTTTTTTTCATTCAACTTAAAGTTCTCCTACCTTTTTCTCAAATCAAGGGATAAAATTCAAAAAAAAGGTGTAGAAAGCTTTTCAATATATTCTATATTTGCAGCAAAGGTAGAATAGGTTCCCATATTGAGAATCCAAAGGCCATAAAAAGGATGTAATGAAAATCCACCTTTTTTTGACATGCATAAATAGAATTTTGTAGCAAATCAGTTTTCAAATGTAATCATGGATTCTTAGAAGATCCCAAGAGCTTTAAAAAAGAAATGTGAAAGTTCTTCCATGTTTGGGCTGAAAAAATTTTTTTGCCATGAATGTGTAGGATTTGTTGCTATCATTGATTTGGATGGTTATTTGGTTTTTCTATTTGATTTCAACATTCTTTTATTTATTATTGTCAATGATTTTCATTATCAAATTTGGGGTTATATTTTCCATTTCCAGTTCTTTTCCAACCATGGGAAAGCATATCCATAGATTTTGTGGGTAGTTTTCCTACTTCTAAGAAAGGTCATGGTTACATTTTTTAGGTGGTAGACCAATTTAACAAAATGTGCATTATAATTCCTTGTAGGAAAACCATCAAGGCCAAGGATGCATCTGAGTTATTTTTTGATAATGTGTGGGTTCATTTTGGTTTTCCTAGGGACTCACAATTCATAGGAAAGTTTTGGTCTACATTGTGGGAGAAGATGGATATGAAGCTAAAGAGATCTATCACTTTTCATCCATAGACAGATGATAAAACATAAGTGGTAAACCATACCTTGGTCCAGCTCTTGAGAGGGTAAAACAGGAAACACCCAAGGACTTGGGATGAGAAATTGGTATATATCCAACATTCTTATAACAGGGTAGTTCACGCTTCTACAAGTAAGAATACCTTTGAAACATGTTTTGGTTATTTTCATAAGAGTGATTTTGATGTTGTTTTGAGATTACCATGCAAAGACAATGGAAGAGTGGAATTGGAAGTCTAAACAGTTGAGAAATTCATTGAGAAAATTCAACAGATACACCTCTAGGTACATGAGAGGTTGATAGAGTCACATGATAAGTACAAAGCATGACATTATCAACATAGGACTGAGCATTCCTTGTTGGAGACAAGGTATGGTTGTACTTGAGTAGAGAAAGGCTACAAGGAAAGCTAAGAAACTCAAGCCTCTTTGATATGGGCCCATTTGATATTCTAGAAAAGTGGGTAAGATGCATTTCACTTGGATTTTCTCCATCTATGAGGTTGTTGTACTTAGTTGTGAATGTTAAAATTTGCGTCTATTTTCAGCCCTCCATGTTAGATGAAGAAAAGAGGGAGTTTTTGCTACTAATATTGAAGATATTACCCTAGAAAGTCATATGAAATTAGAGAAAGATGTGGTATTGTAGCGGAAAGAGAGGACAACACTAAGAGGATTTTAAGGTAGGTGGTTGATTGCGTTTAAATTATAGTTTCCTACTAAGGCCAAGTGGTATTCCAGAGAAGATGTGGGGAAGAAATTTTCTCACCTCATCAGTCCTTAAAGCTTTTAGGGACTTAAAAGCCTCAAATTGGGGAGCTATGTCCCAAAAATCGATATGAAAATACCCAATGTTATATATTATCCATATTTGATACTTGTAGCAAAAATTATCAATAGATTCTTTATTTTGGAGATGGTCTAGTTAGGCCGAAGGTGACCCGGACACCTTCAATTGAAATTAAAGGTTATTATGTTCAAGTTATTTTATGTTGACGGTTACGCAACCGACCCGATCGTTATATAACCATTTATCTTCATAGAGTAGTGGTTACGCAACTACCATGATAGTTACGTAACCACTAGCTACGGGGCAGGGTGTTTATGTAACTGCCAGTCAATGGACACCGGAGGTCTCGTCCCTGACGACGTAAAAACTATAGAAACTTAACAGTTGCAAATGTTTGGGCTTCCAAATTGTTTGGTTCATCTTTCCATCCATCATGGGGAATAACAGCTATAAATATGCATGAATTTGATCATTCTAGACAAGTGTTTTGGGTTAATTCAATTTTGAGCAAAATAGGGAGTCAAAATTATTCTTATTTGTTTATAAAAGAGCTGAGATATTTCTTGTTGATAATTGTAAGCAAGTTATACAAGGAGTTAGAATATTTCTTGAAGGTCATTGTATGACAATGAAATTGTATTATTTAGAGATTTTCATAGTGAAGGGAAGAAATTGCTTACCCAGCTAGAGTTTTTCCCACGTTGAGTTTTGTGTCCATGTGTAAATCAGGAAAGCTATAAGACTTGAAACTAAAATAAGCTAAAAATAACCATCAAGATAAGAGCTTGGGGAGGCTAATTTATTTAACATGTATATAACTTTAAAAAAAATCAAACTAACATGCCTAAATCAATCACTAATATTTGAATGCTAACTTTGAAATGAACCTAAGGAGATCTGTAACAATCAAATTTGATTGTTATTACGATCTCAAGGTTTTGAGAATGGAGTATCACCAACAATGGCTATAAGACCATATTGGTTCTCTCCATATTAGTCAAGCTTAAGTTAATGGATGCACTATAAAGATATTAGCTCAATATAAATGGAGAAATGCTCAGGATCATAAACGCCTATAGTTTATGCTAGAGGAGGACAAATGTTCCAAGAAATGATGATGAGGAGGGTTCTATTTATAGGTTTCCCATTCTAAGAATGGTATTATTTTGGTGCATGTGGGACAAAAGGTAATTCCAAAAATCACTTTTAACAAGTCAAAGCACTTTTTGACTAGGATTATAAGCTAATTAATCCTTTAAGATTAATTAAGAATCCCAAGTAGGCGTAGGAAGCCTTTTGGGATTATATGGAGGAGGTTTTGGTAGATTTTGGATGTTCTGCAAGCGAGATTTAGCCAATAATAAGGTTTATTGGTCAAATGCATAGTATGAGGCTTAATCAATGTATAATAGTTAATTAAGAGGAGTTTGAGGGGAAAATGAACCTACTTGATGAAGTGTCATCAATTTGTAGGGAATATAATAGTTAGTGCAATGTTAGTAATAACATTGCTTTGATCAAATTATAGGTTTCTACATTTTCCCCTCCTTGGGGTGGCGTAAGTTACACCACTTCAAAGATAGTAGACAAGTATAGACAAATAAAGTTTTGATGGAGTGGAAGAAAAATTAATAGAATGAAGGATGCCCCCTTGAGTTTTGATGGGGTGATGAAAGAGGTCGGTTGACGATATAAAAGAAGAAGAGAAAGCACCAAAATAGGGAGAAAATCCTCCTAGTAAAGGAGCACAATAGTGTGAAGAGAAGAAAGGAAGCCATATTAGTCTTGTTGATACTTAGTACTAATTACCCAAGAAATCTAATTCTCTAGCTCTCATTTGCGTTTCTTATCTTCCACGTCATACCGAATAACCAAGTTGATAGGGGATCTACCCTCTTTGACGGAGAGACATCAAATATGTTATATTTATATTGAGAGTAGTGCACGTAGATGTAGAGGAAGAATGACGAAGCTGAGTGTGATGGAGAGAGAAAGGGGATGCATAAGAGAAAATAAGTATGAGGAAGGGGGATTGAGCTAACATCCATCTAGTGTCTTTTAAAAAAATTTATTTTCATCATATTTCCAGTGATATTCATCATCGGTCTTTATTAAAAATGTATGTATAAAAAAACATGTAAGATGACATGAAAATCCATATACAATTTTTTTTTCTTTTCCAAACTGCTAACCCTATGCAACATATAAAATTCAATGCAATATGAAAAAGTAATAAACAATGTGCAAGATAGTTGCAAAAATGTTTTTTTGATCAAGCTTTAGTTCCCAAATGTTTGATTTAGCGACAAGGGTTACTGATGGTGCCCCAAGCAAGGATATATACGAGGGGAATATACAGAGGACATAAGGGTCCTATGAAAAAGAATTTGTTCACTATGAAATAGTACCTAACAACTCGTTGTGCAAAAGGAGTATAGACATAGTAAGCAAACCATCTTTGTTAATGAAGGTAGATCCAAATGATCCACGAGTCGTTTGGGAGAACAAGTGAGGAATAAAGAAAATATGTTTTGTAGGACAATTTTCTGATGTTCGAGTACAATGCATTTGACACAGATTTCAGCTGCGTGCATGCTTGTTACTGATTTTTTATTTTATGTGATGTTTTCAAATTTTTAGTATTTTTGTGAAAATTTTATATTATTTTTGAGTTTTCGATGGTAACATATTTGAATGTTTTTGGAATTTTTGAAAGTTTTCCAAAACTGTGTACATGAAAATGAAAGAAACGGGGATGCCCCTAGCATTAGACGGGATGTACAAGGGAAAAATTCCACACGTATATACAAGAGGATAAGTTGGATCAAGGCCAAAATAAATATGTTCAACTTGATGATGAACACAAACCAATGAAGTGCAAAGAAGGAGCAAGGATTCCCCCAACATAAGATGGCCAAGAATTTGTTGATAAATAGGAGTAGAAGATTGTTTATTGCAAGAAGGAACAAAGTTTCCCTCAAACATAGTAAAAAGGTAATCTTATACACATGGATGTTCTAAATGAAGTAGAAGAAAAGTGTGAATGCTATGGAAGGGTATGGAAAATGTAGCTAGAAGCCTTGCAATGAAAAAGTGATTTAGGCCCAAGGCACAAATCATGAGATACGATAAGGACTAAAGTAAGAGTTTGAAAAAGGTCCAAAAAAAGACACTTGGTAACATACTAATCCTGTTTGCTCATAAATATCCAATGTGTGCATGTAGAATTTTATTACTTCTTGGAGGTAAGACTTGATAGACAACAAGTGAAGAAACACTAGCCAGATGTTTGCAGAGAAGGATTTATTTTCAAAGCCTAAGACTTGTGAACTGAATGGTGGAGGGAGAGCCGTACATTGCTGATACTGCCAGCCAGATCCATCGAGAGCCATGACAGATATCTCATTTAATTCTGATTATGCAGGCCATTTCTCTACCTGCCAGTTCTACTTTTGTCCATCACAGTTCTTAGAGACCTGCATCCTCATCAATAACCCAATAGAGAGTTGTATATCAATTGTACTTGTCCTTCTTTAATAACATTTCTTAGGCTTTTGAATCTTTTGCCGTCATGAAAAACTTATTCCTAGATCTACTACCCAGTTTTGCACATTACATCTAACTATCATTCCTCTAATGGCTCTCATGGACCCCGATGTGGACCTAATTGTGACGATGACATTGGCTAGTAGCCTTACAGAAATATATCACAACCATTTCTTCGCTACAAGTTTATTAGACCCTCACCATAGTAATGGGATCCCTAAAACATTAGCCGTTCTTTACCGATTACTAAGGTGATTAGCAGAAGGACCAAGGTCAAATCGGTTATCGTGACTCAAAGACAAATGCCACAACCATGCCTGTGAAATCCCCCTAACCAAAATATCAACGAAGGCAATTAAATTGTGGATTTTACAATCTTTTTTGTTAGTTCATGAATAGCAAGGGAAGAACTGACCACCTTCGAAAGGAAGTTTGCATACTTCCTGGGCCCAATGTTTGCATCTTCCCTACATTTGATTGTCTAATCAAAATCTGTAATGGTCTTGTAATTCTTATTTCTGCAGGTAGTCCTTCCAAGACAAAAAGGAGTTCTTCACAATTTTACCTGATCTCTCTCTGATTTTGGGGACGTTGGGATCACCAATCTCAACATTGTGTAACAGGTATTCCTCCTAGCCCTAACCCTGTATCATGATTTCCTTGATAAGGAATGAAAGAATAGAAGCAAATCTATTCCCAAAAGTTGAAACATTCCACGCGAAACACTGACTCTCTCTGATCTCTATCACTTTGTAAGTTGAGATAATACTCAATAAAAACTATTAGAAATTATGGTGTCAATATGAACACTACACTCAGAGAAAAGAGATCATTGAGTTCATCTATCCATCTTGTTCTTATGCTCTTTGTACAAAACTTTATGGTGTCCACCAGTGTGCAGGACCTCTGATCTCACATCATGAGGTTTAACCAGCAAGGGTGATCTTGGTCAATCCCAGGATATCTAAGATCCCATATTTTAAAATCATCGGTTGATTTCTATCTTGATAAAGGAATCTCCTTATTGGTTTCTTTTAAGCTAAGTTTTGAGTCATTGTAATCCTTCCCAAGATAAACCTAGAGACCACAAGTGCGGGGTTTAGGATCGATGTGAGAAATGACAATAGGTCTTGCCATAATCATTGATGAGATGGAAGGATAGGAGATGGAATGAAGGGTATACTCAATCCATTTTGGGTAGAATATAGATGGGCTACTGAAGGGTGAGCCATAGACAATGTTGAAGGATGAATACTAGGCTTGTGGCCCCAAGATGAGAAGAGAAGATGAAGGTAGCTAGTGATGTGACTTACCCATAGATAGAAGACAAAGGTTTACTAGGATGTGGCTCTTTTCTAGAAGATGTTTGGGAATATCCTCAGAGGTGTCCTATAGATACAAGTTAGCGCATGAAGGGCTATTCAGGACTACTGAACCAATGAAGCTTTTCCTTAATGGGCTACCATAAGGTGAATCTTAAATAGAAAATAATGGAGGGATCCCATAGGACAAGGTGCCCTGCAACCAATCCTGAATGCCTTCATTTGTGCAATAGCCCGGAGATTGAACCACAAGTAGAAAATTCCAGGGTTGCTTTTGATCTGGCAACTGACAACTAGAAGATCCTACATGGGCTAACTCGGAGGTGGACCATACGTATATCTGTAGTTCTTAATAGGTTCCATAGAAAAACTATTTTGTGGCATTTCTCATAGGGGTAAGCATAGTGGTTTTGTATCTAGTCATAATTCTGATTTGTAGAAGTTGTAAATGCTTGGCTACCAGGTAGATGGGCCCACTACATAGGAGAAGTTGATGGGCTATCCACTGTGGTGACCCCAATGTGAGATCCATGTGATTGAGACAACTCTGATAGAATGAAATAATGATCAGGAAGAAATGGGAAGATAGGACATGGATTGAAATGCTATGGAAGAATTCATCTCATAATTTCATAGAGAATGGTGTCCTTCAAGACATAAGATGGAGGATCATGTTCAGAATGATGCTTTGAATCTTCCTCCATTTCCTGATGAAGGGAATGAACCTCTTTCACCAACAACACACCAATGTATTTGATGTAATCAAGATATTAAGGTGCTTGCAACCTTCTAGAGGACCATCTTCAGGTGTGCCCTAGAAATTCTTTGATCACTTTATTCTGAAAGAAGTAGCACCTTAGTATGGGTTGTTTTGTTTATGTGATCTCCATACCTAGGTTGGGTATAAGATTGGGGTGTATCTCTCAAGTTGTGGAAGAAACTTGAATATGTTGAGATAATGCTTGACGAGGGAAACTGGATCTTGCCCCTAAAATGTCCTATCAAAGGAAGGGGATAGTGCTTAATGTAGGAAAAACTATCTTAGCATCACTAATCTAACATTCCAAGAATGGTTCGATATGGATGTAAGCATTGATCTTCATAGAAGATGGATGAATAGCCTACACTAAGGCACGATGGCAATGACTTACCAGAATGAAGGAGGGATTGGATTAGCTTAGAATTCATACTACTAGAAGATGGAATCGAGAGGTGAAGTAGATTTGAATTGATATGGACAACATGCACTACTGGCCAAAGATAGATGACATCGTAAAGCACCATTTGTATACCTGGATTAAGATGTCCTCGTGACTCCCAAGAACCTGCAATCAAGACATGAAGTAGAATTATGACATGAGTAAACCCTGTCAATGGAAGAAGATGGCAAGTAGAGTTTACAATAAAATATGACAAAGGATCTGGAAAATCAATGCGATCATTCATGACACAGCTAGTATTTTGCTCCAAAAAATATGCAAAGTAAATAATTTAGATGATTGAAAAAGGAAAGAAAATTCCAGTCACATAGCTCTTCGATAGAGGAAGGGGGTGATTAAGCTTCATGGATCCAAGGGGTCCTAGTAGAGAAGAAAGAGAGAAGGGGAAGGAGAAAAATGACTCAAATCCCTTTACAATGAAGCCTAGATTATAATTTTTGAATGAGAATCATCGGAGAGACTAAGAGAGTAATCCCATCATTGATTTGGATAAGCACCTGCAGGTTGCAATAAATCGAGGTTAATCATGATGGATAATTTGGATTATTGCAAAATCTCACTCACATTTGGGGTATGACAAGTTAAATTCGAGGAACAATGTGATAGTCCATACTCATTAATTAGCACTCTTGAAACCAATTTCTAAGACCTGTCATCACCAATCTGGCACTGGGCTTGTTCTTCACCGTGAAATCTTCGTGCTATGATTATTTACTACATGTCATGAATCATTTAAATTTATTGATTTTTATGCATCGGTATCATAAGCTATAACATATACACAAGAATACCATCAATTTTGATAAGACAGATTGATGTTAAATCTGAAATGATCAAGTTAAATGATAATATTTGAGTGACATGCAGCTCTTTTGAGTTTGCCTTGCATCCCTTCAGGTATTTCAACGGTTACTAAGAATTAATTTTCCTTGCTACCAAGACTATGGGACAAACTTTAATAATTTCACTCTCCTTATCCATTGTTTCTACATGATTACATTTTTTTAAAAAAATGGCTTCCTTCGCACACTTCCTACAATGTTGGATCATCTTTGATTTCATATTTATGTTTTAATGTGGGAGGGGTAATTGCCCTCTACATTATTATATACCACCTTGGCTAGCTTCAGCCAAGTTAGATCTTTCTTTTGCAATCACCGACTGCCTATTGCAATGGCCCATTCTCCTGACGATTTCTCTAATGAGCCATACCTTAACTCTTCTCTGTACATTGGGATTCTTATCTGTTATTTTAAGATAAACCTTAGTCACTTTTGGCAATGGGTCAACCATCCATTGTTAGACTCGTCTACAAGCTTGGCATACACACTCTGCATTTAGGTTGATCACTTTTCAACTCACTTGTCTGTCACTTGGCTCACTATAAGACCTTTGAAAATTCCTAATCTTGTAGACCCTAACCATTCTTTTTTTACCCAAACTTTGACATTGACCATTACCATGTCTCACATGTGTTGATTCATTTGTTGGGTGTCTTCTGACCTACACTCCTATTGCTAGCTTAGCCAACTTACCATGCATCCACGTTATTGGAGGCGTCTGTGCAACCTCGGGGCATTCTCCCTTATCTTCTGATTCTTTGACGCTTACTACTGAGTGGCCACATGGCAACCTAACAGCATGACCTATTCCTCGTCCATGGGACATTAATGTCATAGATAATTTCACCTTGGAAAATTTTAGCTGTCGAAGATCTTCCCGAGTCCTGGCTTCGACTCCGTCCTCAGAGTCAGACTATTCTTTTGTTTGTGGAAATCTAGCAACGTTTTCATGGTCTACATTCCAATTTGTAACTCGGAGTGCCATCCAATTCCTCAAGTTGGTATCGGTTCCATTGTTGCAGAGCATCAAATTTTTTATTGTTGTAGGGCTTCCCATGCCCAATCTTTGGACCTCATGGAATTGGATCTGTTTAATATATTTATTGTATGCCCTTTAATACTAGATAGCTTGAACCTGAGGTGTAAGGACCTGGTGAGAAATAAAGAAAACTCGGCTCAGTAATGGGTGCTTAGTTTGTCCTTGTAATGAAAGTCACTTGAATAATTATGATTATCACCAGAAATAGAACACCTCATTTCTCCCAGCAAATGAAGATGTACCAACCTTTCTTTTTACTGAATCACTTTCATCCATCCTTCATTTTTTCATAACTCTCACAGTGGGA
>CM034155.1:224258953-224290760 GCA_019776745.2 Taxus chinensis | reverse complement strand
CTGAAAAACTCAGTAAGGACCATAGTATTTAGGAGCAAGCTTATTATCCTTTTGTTGTTTTTTCAAGGATAATTGCTTATATGGCTGTAACCTTACAAAAACAAATTCTCCCTCTTCAAAGTGTCACTCACTCCTATGTTGATCAACTTGTTGCTTCATACGGTTTTGTGCCTGTGCAAAATTTTCTCTAAGACTAGAGAGTACCTCATGTTGATGTTGAATGTGATCTTCGACTGCTCTCACCTTTGGTTTGACCTTCAAGATAGATATGAGTGATGGAGGATTGTACCCATAAAGTGCTAGAAATGGAGACATTTTGGAGGAGGTATGAAATGAAGTATTGTACCACCATTCTGCCAGTGGAAACCATTGCACCCAACATTCTTGTTTATCTGAAGTAAAACATCGAAGATATCCCTCTAAACATTTATTTACCACCTCAGTTTTCCCATCTGATTGGGGATGATAAGAGGAACTTTGGGCTAGTTGGGTACCTAGACAAGAGAACAAATCAGTCCAAAAGTTACTTGTAAATATTGGATCACGATCACTTACTATAATTTTTGGCATGCCATGGAGCTTTTGAATTGTATCCATAAAAGAGATGGCAATGGTACTAACTGTGAAAGGATGAGCCATGACACAAAAATGAGCATATTTGGTAAGTCTGTCTACCACGACCATGATGACACTTTTCCCTTCTGATTTAGGTAATCTTGTGATGAAATCCATTAATACCTCTCTCCATCTCTCACTAGGAATAGACAGAGGTTGGAGAAGACCAAGTGTCTTAATGGTCTCGCCCTTATTTTTTTGGCAAACCAAACATTCTGCCACAAATTTTTGAACATCTCCTTTCAACCCCTCCCAAAATAAATCCTTCTTAACTATATGATATGTTTTCAGGACCCCAACATGGCCACCTATTGGAGAAGAATGTAGCTCTGAAAGAACATGGTGTTTAAGTTTAGAGTTCTTACATATATATAACCGATCTTTGTACCACAATGTATCCCCCTTCCATATAAACTGATCTGATATGGATGGATCTTCTTGGAGATTTTGAATGAGAGTATGTGTGGTTGCATATTTCTTCCATTCTTCTCATGCTTGATCTACCCAATCTGCATGTAGTATAGAGATGGCACATAACAATGCTTCGGCGGACTCATCCCTCCTAGACAGAGCATCAGTGACCAAATTTTCCTTTCCTTTCTTATAAACAATATCAAAGTCATATCCCAACATCTTAGTGACCCATTTTTGTTGTTCTTCTAAAGATAGGCGTTGTTCTAAGAAATATTTCAAACTATCATGATCAGTTTTTACCTTAAAATGTCTACCCATCAAGTATGGTCTCCATTGTTTGACTGTATGTAGTATTGACATCATTTCCTTTTCATATGTGGGTTTTAACAAATTCTTTCCTTTTAGTTGTTGGCTCTCAAAAGTAATGGGGTGTCCTTCTTGCATTAGTACTACTCCAATTCCATTTCCTGAAGCATCACACTCAACTACAAAAGTTTTGGAGAAATCTGGGGTTGCCAATACTGGAGTGGTGCACATAGCTACCTTCAATTTTTCAAATGCCCTAGATGCTTCCTCATTCCACTGAAAGGAGTCCTTCAATAATTTTGTGAGTGGTGCTACTATACTACCATAGTTTTTGACAAATCTATGATAATACCTTGTGAGACCTAAGAAACCTCATAATTGTTTGAGGGTTCTTGGGGTTTCCCATTCCACCATGGCCTGGATCTTGTGAGGGTCCACCTTAACACATTCATGAGAAATAATATGGCCCAAGTATTCCACTTCCTATACCCCAAAATAACACTTTGAAGGCTTGGCATAAATTTGATGTTTCTCTAAGACTTCTAAGACAGTATTGACGTGATGTAAGTGTTTCTCCCACAATTTGTTGTAGATGAGTATATGATCGAAAAATACTAAGAAAAAATTTCTTAGGAATGGTATAAATACTAATTTCATCAAGCTTTGGAATGTGGAGGGAGAATTGGTAAGGCCAAATGGTATCACTAGAAATTCATAATGGCCTTGATGAGTTATGAAAAAGTTGTCTTATGAATATCTTCTTGCTTGACTCTAATTTGGTGATACCCAGAACGTAGATCTAGTTTTGTAAAATAAATGGCACCATGCAACTCATCTAATAAATCATCAATGACGGGAATAGGAAACTTATCTTTGATAGTGAACTTGTTAAGCTCTCTGTAATCTGGACACATGCGCCATCTTCCATCCTTGTGACACACCATCACCACGGGAGCAGAATAGGCACTTTGACTGTGACAAATAATACCCATTTCCAACATTTCCTCCACCATCTTCTCAATCTCACTCTTTTGCACATATGGATATCTATAAGGCCTGATGTTGGGGGGTTGGATTCCTGGAATCAACTGAATAGCATGATCATGCTCTCTTTCAGGTGGCAATCCTCTTGGTTCCTTGAAGACAACTACATGATGATTAATAACCTTTTGAAGATCAGGATGCAATACCTTCATTTGTGGTTGGACTTCTATAAATAATAATCGTGCTACAAAACCTTCAGACCCCTTTTTAAGAATCTTTTGCATTTGGTGAGAACTCGCCACTAGAGGATATTTAGCTTGTAGACCTCGAAGTTCAATTTTTTTACCCTCAGAATGAAAGCGCATAAACAATTCCTAGAAATTTATCTCTAGAGTGCCCAAGGTAGTGAGCCACTGAACACCTAAGATAGTATCAACTCCCCCCATGGGAATAGCAAACATCGTAGATTCCAATGTGTAATCATCCATCATGATTTTGACTTTATGGCATTTACCTAAACATTGGACTGTGCCACCATCTACAATCATTACTTGAAATTCAGGTGTTGGATAGATGAAATAATTTAGTCGTGTTTCCAACTTATGATTGATGAAATTATATGTGCTCCTTGAATTAATCAAGACCATTACCTTCTATTTCTTAAGATAACCCAACACTTGAAGGGTTTGTGGAGTACTAATACCTGATAGAGCATGACATGAAATAGTGGGCTAAGGATCTCTAGATTCTTCCTCTAATTTTTCCACATCCTCTGTTGATGTTGCCTCATATTCTTCCTCATCACTAGATCCTTCAATGTAGAACAATTTTTTCTCAGAACATTTATGAATTGGTCCATATTTGCTATCACAGTTAAATCATAACCCTTTAGCTCTTTTTTCTTCAATTTTTTGAGGTGTCAACCAAATTGGCCGAGGGTAAGAAGGAGACAAGGTGTTACGATCTTTTATGCTAGAAAAGGTTTTCCTTATAATAGAATGAAATTTTTCCTCTACTCGGCGTGCCATGATAATAGAATCAGCAACCTTGAGTGGGTTAAACATGCGTACCTCGTGCTCAATGTGGTCCTTAAGACCCCCAAGAAATAGGTCATTCAAATAATCTTTTGTAATATCCTCCACATGCAAGGAAAAATTTTGGAATTGATGGACATACTCCTTACCTGAACCAGTTTGGCGTAACTTTGCTAATTGGATGAAGTAATTCTCAGAAACACTAGAACTATAGTGTAATTGAAGCTCTTCAATGAACACTATCCAGGTGACATTTAGGCCATTCTTCTACCTTTGAGCACATAACCAACGATACCAAACAAATTGATCAGGTTCTAGGTATAAGGATGCCACAGTTACCTTTTGTCCTCCTGGGATCTGATGGAGATCAAAGAAATTTTCCATTTGGGTAATCCAATTGAGTAGATCCTTTCCATCAAATTTACGCATTTCAACTTTTGGAATCATGCCTCTCCTTTGGTGAGAAGATCCACTTGAATGATTAAAGGATCCTCCTTGATTTGAGTGATTTGGATCTGTGTGACCATTTCTAGTAGAACCCATATGACTAGCATTGGAAGTTGTATTAGAAATAGCATTCAACAACTCCTGGTGCATTGCATGAAAATCCTTCTGAATCTCACTCCTAAGGCTACCTTTCAGTTGATGAAGCTCAACATTAAGGTCATCCTTACTCACCATATTGTTTACCCTTTCTTGAAGTTGGATGACCACCTCATATACTCCCAAACCAGTAGAAACTAAAGCCATATCTTCCTTATTTGGGGTCATTCCTAGAGTTTCTTGTCCTTTTCCATGGCCTCGGGTAGATCTACCAGCCATGACAAAGGATGTGGGCCTAGGAGTAGACTTAATAGGGCAGAATTTTAGGGTTTAGGGTTTTGTAATTTTTTTTGGCCAAATATAGGAATTTATAATATAGAAACCCTAGTTATTGTTTGGAGGGGTTTCCGAAAATATAAGAAATTTGAAAATTTTCCAAAAATTACGCCCTAGGGAGCCAAATTATGAATAAATATAGAACCGTAATACATTTTTCAAAACAAGTCAAAACTTATTGAAATTTGGAAAGACACTTACTTGACTTATTTCACCTCACCACAAAAATAATTGCAGAAAAATTCACTACCAATCTTGAGATATAGCCGAACCTTCAAAATTAGGGTTTGACGCCTTCCTAGCCGAGATCAAGCTCTGATACCACTTGTAATGAAATTACTTGATTAATTATGATTATCACCAGCAATAGAACACCAAATAACACAATATTGTAGATAAATTCTCTCAATATGAAAGTATAATAGCTTGGCCACTTCGAGGGGGCAACCTCCAGAACATATAATAAGACTCAAATACTCCACATAATGATCATCCACTACCTATAACCCCTATTTATACTATTCCTATGCTATGGCCATCAACAAGGCCGACCAACCAATGATAATAGATCATATATAAAAGAGATACATCATGATATTAAGTTATGATAGCAACAAGTTGGCTATATCCATCCCATGTAAGATATATAATTAAGGGCGTAACATATTATGGGTAAGGATGGAATAGATGTGGATGATGGAGTGGATGAGGTATATATAGGTGTGGAATAAATGGTGGGTGAAAGATGAGATTGGGATGGTTATTCTATAAATTATTCAAGGGGAATCATTGATATACCTATGAATGAGGAAGATGTGATATGTGTGGAAGTAGGTATGGATGTGGGAATAGATGCCAAAATAGATGCAGGTATGATTGGTGTAGATATGGGAATAAGTTTTGATGAACTTGTGGATGTAGGAAAAATTTCTAGAGAGGTGGATGTGATGTTTGATGAGGGCGGTGAATCTGTGGATGAGATAGGATCTTGATCAATAGTGTGCAGATTGTTTATGATATGAGTGTTAGGTGCTTGGGATGTAGAAGGGGTGGTGGCTTGAATTTTTAGTGCATGGTTGGGGAATGTTTTTTTAAATATGTCAAGTGGTTGGTTAGGGGATGCATTAGGATTTTCCACTTAGATATCACCCTGATCAATGAGTCTTTAGACTAGATCTTTGAAGGTTTGACACCTCTCTATATCGTGTCCTTGGACTTGGTGATATTTGCAGTAGTGGTATTATTAATACCATGTGGGTCTTTGTCTAGACTCGTCAATTGGTCGGATGGGAGGAAGAGTAATAAGGTTAACCACCATCAATTTATCGAATATTGTGCTATATGACTCCTCGAGGGGAGTATAATTAGGTGTCGGTCCCACAACTTGTTGTTGAGTCCATGCAGTAGGTTAGATTGGTATAGTGGGTTACCTAGAGACTCTATATTTTCATTTAATCAGGTAGCCCAAGCCTTTTTGGATCACTTCTCCATTAATATCATTAAGAAGGTTACCATGACTAACCTATACTCCACGTGTCAGTATGATGACGAATCTATCTCAGATTTTATTGCTCGCTGGTGTAGCCTGATCAATCAACTCACATTCCAACTGCCACAAACCAAACTCATCAAACTCTTCACACAGGCTTGTGCTAGACATATCTCACCGACCCTGCAGGTCCAAACCTTTGACGAAGCATTCACCATGGCATGAAAGCTAGAGATTCGGGCTATGGAAGAGAAGAAAATTCAATTACGCAATAAGAACTCGGCATTCAAGTCAAATAATACCTCTTCTTCTTCAAAACCACAAAACAATTATTCAAAGGCCAAGGGGACCACTAACGCAGTGGTACTCAAAGCCGGCCCATCTCATCTATCAAATCAGGCTAGCCCCTCATCTAATCTCTCACCCATTCAGAATTTTCAATTCAAAGGGGAACAACAGAAATATACCCCAATTGGGGAACCTTATTCTTCTGTCTTAGAGAAGCTCATCAAAGCTGGGGCCATCACCCTTCCTCCTATAAAACCACACACTAGTTTTGAACCTACTCGCCCCACACCCGCATGGTATAAAGAACACGACTTCTGTAACTATCATCGAGTAAAGGGTCATAGTGACGGCAATTGCATCACTTTCAAAAACATTGTCGAAGAAATGCTCAAGAAAGGCGAGTTAACCGTGGATAATCCTAATGCACCTGCGAATCAAAACTACACATCTTCAAGAAACCCTTTCCTAATCATGCCCCTTCATCTGATCAAACCAGAGAAATCTCAACTCATGATATCCATACCCACGAGGTCCACGCTATTTTCAGTGACGCACCCATTACTTCCCAATTACCTCATATTCTTTCCATAGAGGAAATTATAGCCCAAATTCCTCCTTCTCTATTGGAACCTACCTCACCTATTCCTCCACCCATGGAGGAACACCTTTCACCTCCTTCCTCACCCGTGGATGAGCCTTCTTTCAACATCGATACCATTTCACCTTTGGCTTCTCTACCTAGAGATCCGTCACCCACAGTACTTCTTCAGTCCATAGAGGATACTTGTTTATCTCCTCCACCCATAGAGGAGCACCCATCATCTCCTCCACCTACAGAGGATCACCCATTTTCTCCTCCACCTATCAAAGATCCAGTAGAAATGGCATTTTCCTCTAGCTGACCATTCTCCATCAACCACCCAAGATCCTGCTAGACTTAGTTTTTGCTCTCTTACCCACGAGAGGCTGAAGCTAGTGATTTCCCCAGTTTCTAAAACACGTGTTATGGGAGTTTCACAATTAAGATCCAAATCAACCTCACCCACAGACAGTGTCATTCTCACATGCTTAGCCAATCACGTGGATTATGTGGACATAGAGCCTTAATTTGGGGGTGTCTTCTAGCTTCATGTCTCAACACAAATGTAAATGTCACTCGCTGACACCTCCACTATCTATCCAAAAGTGTTTCAACTGAATCAAACCAAACACAAACAACAACTATCACAAATTATCCCATGACACCATTCATGGCTCAACTCACATCCTATACCCATAACCAAACATGACATCTATATCCAGACCCCCACCTACATCATCTTCCTTGCCTAAACCTATTACTACTTTAGAGGTCATACCAATGGCTAGCCTTACTCATCCACCTATCAAATTAGATTTATCTACGTGTCTTCTAAATTCTAATACCAAATTTAACTCCGGCACCCTAAACAGAAGAACCAATCTCCATAGAACTCATACCCTAAACTCAGCCAACCACACCCTTCATCACCTTCACCTCTTCTGTCCATCCTAGGACCTCAACCTCCTTGAACCTGGTCTAAGAAAACTCCACTCGTCATTAAACCAAAGTAAGGATGCACCAACCCATTTCTTCCATCGCAAACCTCTAATATACCCAAGCACTCTGACACAACCTACTGCCCACACATGTAACATCTGTTACCACCCATACCTTCAATACCATCAATAACTTCTTCACTACCCATGACACTTCCTTCCCTTTAACGCACATCTCCTGCCCATGACCTACACCATCTGCCTCCACAGACACCTCGGTTACCCCCATGGGTAACCTGCCCTCTTCCACCATCCAATTTTAGCTCTACATATTATGTGCCCATCTCACCTTTACCCAAGAAGGTGTACAGCCTAAAGGATAAATATCTGCTACCCTCCCAATAAGGTAGTTAAACCAACCACACACTCTATTTCCATTTCATCTACCATTCCCCTACCTAAGCAAGACACGAACAACACTTAATACCATGCTAGCACCCAAAACCCAAGCTCAACCCACTCTCCCTCCTACAAAGACTCATTGTTCATGTAGTCAGCTACACCTGTACCCAAACCCACATTCACCTCCCATTGTGATCCACTCAGTAGGATCCTATGCCAAAATCTTAACCAATCTCCTCAAAAAATTTGTCAACACATGACCACCTACTTAGACCTTATGACCCACTCAAACCCAAACCAAATAGGGTTTGAAGAAACAAAAATTTTCACCTACCACCATGTGCCAGGACACTATGTAGAGAACTATGCAAGGCTTTGAAAACCGTCTCTTGTCCAGTTGTGTCCTCCTGAAGCAAAATGTTGAAGATGATGATCTTATTGATGAGGACCCCATTTTGACCAGCACCAATTTCCATAGTTATTCCCTCACTACCTACTCAAGTGATCAAAATTTCCACCCCCACAACTCTTAGATCCATCCTCCGAGATTTGAAATTAACATGGTTTGTATCAGAGAACTCACCAAACCATCACATGCAAATGTCGGTGTTCCCAGACTCACTCTCACAAGGATTCCTTCCCACCCTCTCAGCTTCTTACCCTTCCTGTTATTACACCTTTCATGGCTACACCTATGTACATCTACCTTCCCGCCCTCAAATCAACATGATCCACATTGCTACCCTTGCTCTAGAAGGACAAAGGCAAGGAAAGGGAAACCAACTCAACCAACCAACCCTATACCCAACATACCATCTGCACCCACACCTAGAATCACTATCTATGGCCCCACATATCCTATTTCTAATGGGGTCACAAATTGCACCATGCTCAAACAACTACACCAATGCCCCCTCATAATGTCCTTATATGACCTCATCCAACCCTCAAAATCCCGTTGTAAATCTCTCATGGAGGTTCTTCAATCTATTGATTTTTTTCCCACTGATACTACAATCATGGCCTCCATTATCACACCCCATCATATAGCCTCTCTCACCAAATTACCCTCATCAGCCATGCCTCCACCTACTCACCAAGTAGCCTCCCTTAGCTTCTCTGAAAAAGAGATCACACCGCACCAAACTGATGACCTAGACCCATCTCTCTTCATCTCTTTCCACATCGATGATATATGTGTACGACATGTAATGATTGATGGGGGTGTAAGCATTAATATCATTTCATCCCATGCATTCACTCAAATACGCATACCTGACAATTACATGCATAAACATCCTGTCATGTTGCATCCATTCAATGATGTTATCACCTCTACACTAGGCATCATCATCCTCCACATTCACGTGGGCCCCCACACTATTACAGAGTTATTTTATGTTTTGGAGGGGGAATTTTAATATAACATGTTGCTTGGCAGACCCTAGATTCATGTCATGAGTTGTGTTCCTTCCACTTTGCATCATTGTGTAAAGTTTGAGCATGAAGGACACACCTATACTATTCCAACTGATCCATCACCTTTTAAAACATGCAACATGCTTTATCGATCCAATGACGTGCTTATACCCATTAAGGTGTTTACCTCCACAACCACTACCACTTCACCTACACCTCCGCTTACTAGTAAAGTCGCTACCTCAACCACACATACCTCCTCCATTCCTACTGCTGCCACAACCTCCATGACTGACCCATCGGCCTCTCAATTTGTTATCTCCACCTATGATCTGACCTCAGACACATCATCTATTCCAACTACCCACATACCAACCACTAATCCCTTGGAGGGAATTTTTCAATGCCTTAGTCTGGGGGAGTATCGCCGATATAGTGTCAACACATTCCTTACTCCGCAAGAGTATGGAAGTCTTCACCAACATCCTCGCTATGATCACTGCATAGGAGAACACCTCCTTTATGGTCCTCCTCACCTTTGTACCATTCTCACCTATGGGGGACTTGATACTACCACTTACACACCCAAACCACCATCACAAACCCGCCCATTTTCTACTAACTTCCAGTCACTCACTAATCATCATTTTGCCCACATCTTCCTACACCAATGTGCATGGAAGGGTTTTGGTTTTGGATTTTATGAGCAAGGCCACCATACTGTTATTCCATGTACTACCCACAAACATAATGACTGTAGCGGTATCGGTTTTGCTGAACCACCTACCAAGCAGGCCCGCATTGAACTCATCGAGGACATCAACCCTAACTCGCCCTCTTCACCTGCTCCACCTTCATCACTACCTTCACCAACAGAGTTGATGGATCTAGAATCCATCCCTCCTAAAAAAAATTCATAAACACCATTTCCTTGGGGCCTCTGACTAATCAACGTGAGGGCGAGGCTCCTTCCTCTCTTCCCTTCCTGTATCCTGAAATGATCGATGATGATACACCTTCAATTAATGTCGTTCAATGTCAGGATGATAAATCTATACTCACCTACCTCGGTGCAGAAGACTCATATATTCATTGGTCATTACCATTTGAGATGCAAACCATGTTGAATGGATCAACTATCAAAATTAACATTCATACTCAGGACGACCCGCACATTCTAAAGATAGGGAAATCTTTAGATGCTGCTGAACAGGAAGCCATCACTTCTTTTCTCAAAAACCATAACCACGCTTTCAATTGGTCTTACGCAAACATGCTCAGTATTGACCCCACCATAGTGGTCCACAATATTGTAACCGTTCTCGATGCCAAACCTGTCAAACAAAAACTAAGGAAAATGCACCCTTACATTACCCTTCTCGTCAAATAAGAACTTCAGCACCTTCTTTCCATTTCATTCATCTTACCCATTGGATTTCTAACATTTTCCCTATCACTAAGGCGACAGAGGGACCCCGCATTTGCATGGATTTCTGTGACCTCAACCTCGCTTACCCAAAAGATGACTTTCCCCTACCTGGTATTGACCAACTGATTGACCTTACCGCTGGTCATGAGATGCTATCACTCATGGATGGCTTCTCGGGTCATAACCAAATTCTACTTGCCCCAGAGGATCAACACAAAACTCGCATTCATCACCCCTTGGGGAACCTTCTACTTTCGTGTCATGTCATTTGGCCTTAAAAATGATTGCTGCCACATATCAGCAAGCTATGACTTATATCTTTCATGACATCATGCATCGTATATTGGAAGATTATGTGGATGATCTCCTTGGCAAAATCTAAATGCTGCTCTGAGCACCTCTGCCATCCTCAAAACCATTTTTGACCCCCTCATTAAATATTGTGTTCACCTTCAGCCTAAGAAGTGTGTCTTCACGTAGTCCTCTCAGGAAATCTCTTGGGATTTATCATTTCCCTACGTGGTATAGAAGTTGACCCTGTTAAAGTCAATGCCATTCTGGAAATGCCTCCTCCCACTAACCTTAGGAAACTTCAGTAGCCTGTAAGGTAATTTGTATTCTATTCGCCACTTCATTTTGTAATTGTCTGATCGGTGTCAACCATTTGATCATCTATGCTTAAGAAGGATGTCTCCTTTAAATGGGATGATGATTACCACAAATCTTTTGAGGCCTTAAAACAATAGCTTCTCCAACCACCCGTACTCATTCCACCTAAAGACGATCAACCCTTCTACATATGCATCTCTGCTACCGATCACTCATTGGGAGCCATGCTCGCTCATCACAATGAACAACACAGGGAGCAAGTGGTTTATTACATAAGTTGTACTCTTTTGGACTATGAAACCCAATACACCCATCCTGAAAAACTTTTCTTATCCTTAGTTTTTCACTGCCACAAAACTCCGTCATTACCTACTAATCCACAAAACCTATGTTGTGACCAACACCAACCCCTTACACTTCATGTATGTCAAACCTTATCAAAATCAGCATGCCACACACTGGCTTATGCTTTTAGCTGACCTTGACCTTGAATTCATTCATCAAAATTCCATCAAGGGCCAAGCTATCAGTTGACCAATTGGTCAACGTATCTATTTCCAGGGATCAACCCTCTAATTTTGACTTTCCAGATGAGTCAATTGCTACTCTTTCCCTAGACGAACCCACTTACCAAATGACACTCTTCTTTGATGGTTACAAGTGTCAGCGTGGGGGTGGGGGTGATGTTATCCTCATTCCACTTGATGGTGAACCCATGCCTTTGTCTTTTAAACTCGATTTTTAATTTTACAAACAATATTACCAAATACAAAGCACTCGTATTAGGTCTCCAAGCCAACTACGCCCTAGATGTCAAATCAATCAACATCTTTGGTGATTCTCAATTGGTTATAAACCAAGTCAATGGTATATACCAATTTCGTAATGAGATACTTCAAAAGTATAATCATCACATAGACATACTTTTGACCAACTTTGATCTGTTACGCCCTTCAAACCATCCCCCGTTCAACCAACAAATTTGCAGATACCATGGCCTGCTTGCCTTCTCAAATCCCTGCTTCGCCCGCCGATTCTAAAATCTTTGTCACCATACAATGACTCTAATTACCTTCTTATTTGCCTCGTGAATGTTTACTCTATCAGAACCATGCTACCCCTGACCTGAGTGACCTGTGGTGTAAACAATATTCTGACTATCTTTCTCTCTCCATCTTACCCCCTTATCTCACCCATAATGGACAACGCGACTTCCTTAAAAATGTCTCTCGTTACTTCATCATGGGGGGCCTCCTCTATAAGCATGGCTTTGATGGTATTCTCTTATGATGCCTCACAAGTTCTAAAATTCCTTATACCATTAAGGAAGTTCATGATGGCATATGTGGAGGTCACTTTAGCGGCCTTGTTGTTACTAAGCGTATTCTTCGCCTAGGCTATTACTGGCTGACCCTCAACCATGATTGTTGCGACTACGTCAAATGTTGTGTAAAATTCCAATAACATGTCAACCTTTATCATACACTCATTCATGCCTTACATGTCACCCGTGACCTTTGGCCCTTCTCTCAATGGGGTTTGGATCTTGTCAGAGAGATCAAACCCCATTCTTCCCAATGACATCAATGGATCATCACCACTACCGAATACTACACAAAATGGGTTGAAGTAATACCACTTCATCTCCACTGAAAGTTGGGAAAATATGTGAGTTCATCAATCATCACATCATTTGTCCGCTTTGGTGTTCCTCATCACCTCGTCACTGATAATGGAAAACAATTCAAAAACAAAGCATTGCGAAAACTTTACGATGCCTTTGGCATTCAACTAAGTTTCACGTCACCTTATTACCCATAGACCAACATCCAAGCCGAATCCACTAACAAAACCTTAAACAAAATTCTAATGAAAGTGGTTAACGATACTGGGAAGGACTAGCATACGCACATTCCTTTCGCACCTATGGGCATACCGCACTAGTATATGTAGTTTCACTGCTGCCACACCATTTTCTATGGTCTATGGTATAAAGGTTGTTCTACCTCTTGAAGTCTAGATTCCCTCACTCCGCATTTCTCTCCATGACATGCTCAATGATGATGACTTTCATTAGGACCGTTTAGCATAACTTGAGTTATTAGATGAACATCATCTTAAGGCTCTTGACTATCATTCAAGTTTAACAAAAATGTATCAAACGTGCCTACGAAAAACGTGTCCATGAATGAACCTTCCAAGTCGGTGACCTTGTCTTAAAATAAAATCAACATGTAACCAAAGTCAGAAAAAAGTAAACGGGGCAAATTTGCTCCTAATTGGCTTGGACCATACATTGTGACCCATACTTATGGATCAAGTGCTTATCGTTTATCTTCAATCAATGGTAAACCTGAACTTGATCTCATTAATGCCTTGCATCTTCAACCATTCTATTGTTGACTTTTAGTCCTACCTCACCTTTTTGGCTCTTTTCATGCTCATCCCTTGAGCGCTATCCACTTCTTACACCATCACCAACAATTAAACAAGAATCATGTGCGTATCTGTCACTTGTTATCTTCTCTTGAATATGTGTACCATGGCACTGCACATAGCATGATTCTCATGGATACTTTTCGTCTACCTTTAGATGAGATCCCATGGTCATTTCACCCTACTTTCTGAACAATAATCCTATTCTTCACCTTGGTCTTATCCATGACTTCAAATCCCTCACATGGGATCCAACTCCTTGAGTCAAACTTCCAATAAAAATATGACTCCCTCAAAAGGACATCTTCCTCTCTGCAATCGCTGCTATAAATAGACTGCTCCCTCGAAAGACAACTATGTAAAGTTCTTTCAAAAAAATGAGAGAATTTGAAGCTTCCCGCATCGATCAGCTTCACGAAGACCTCAAGGAATTAATTTCCTCATCTCATATAGACTTTCCACATCAATCAATCTATCTCCAATATCATTCAACACAGAAAGCCTTTTGGTCATGGACTCACCCATGGTGACCTTGGATCTCTTGCCCAAAGAGCATGCTACCTCATACCATATAAAAAATTAACCACCTTTCACCCCTCTCACCATTTGCACTCCCATTTCCTACTACCTCAAGGGACCTCTTGGAAACCATGACATTTGGTGATCATGTGACTACTTTTCACCCTTAGAATAATCAATCATGCAATGTCTTTAGGATCTTACGTTCATCACCTCCTCTAGGGTATGACCTACTCGGTATGATCCTAACCAATCGGGTGGCTTTCATGCCCCTTCTTATCTTTTAACCTTATTTATTACGTATTGATTACCTTATACAAGACTTGGTCCTCGACACTTACCTTTGGGGTAACCTTCTTCTTCTACCACCATCAAAATCACCTATACCAATTTGCCCACAATTTCACCCTATTACCCTTCCCGTCACTTCTTTTTTTTCTTGTTTTTCCCTCACCCAACGCTTACCCTGACCATTCACCTCACCCTCCTGACCTCATCATTTACTACCTAACCTCGTCCTCATTTGGGGACTCGTTATTTTACCCATAACTCGGCCCTACCCATGTCGTGACCTAGATTCTTGGACCTAGAACATTGCTAGTGACCTTTGACCTCATGTGTTTGATATACCTTGCAGCACTGTT
Source organism: Taxus chinensis (assembly GCA_019776745.2). Classification (NCBI taxonomy): domain Eukaryota; kingdom Viridiplantae; phylum Streptophyta; class Pinopsida; order Cupressales; family Taxaceae; genus Taxus; species Taxus chinensis. The sequence goes on along the minus strand of CM034155.1, from coordinate 224,275,775 downwards.
ACCTGTGTTAATTGACCTAGTGACCTTACATTGCCTCTTACCGTGATTGTTTATCCTGACCCAACCCTCTGTGTACCGGAACATACCTAAATATTCCTTTACCTAACCTGTGTCATGTTTCCTGACCATATCCTATACCTTGGATACCGGAATCCACTCAACCTTATTTGGATAAACCTATCGACCTTTGACAATGTAGAGTATGTCGGCTCTTTATCTTGGTACCATGTTATAGTTTATACATGTGCGTGCGTTTAAATGTTACTACCTTTGACCTTGACACATTACCTAGATTACTCGAGTAGACCTTTTTCCTTTTTCCCCCATTACCCACCTTCCTCTTCATCACATACTCCTTTTATCAAACCACTCACTAATTCTGCCTTCTGCCTTGTCAATTCCTGGTTTGAGGGTGATCACCTTCACCCACACTTGGGGCAACCACATCTTATTTTTTTCAACATCGCTTACCAATACAAGCTACACGAGAAAAGGGTCCAAAATGTAGACACTAAAATTAGGTCACACTCCCCTTGGTCCCCCGTTAAATAAATACCTTGAGCACATCCACCTAGTCATGGCCCCCTTCACCCCATTATAATATTAATTTAATTAAATTAATTCATTATCCTCACCATATTTATTATTTAAATATCCTAATGGGGATAATTCCCACATATCCACCTCACCTAGACACCTCATCTAGCCACCTCACCATAAGACCTATTCTTAGTAAGTTGCCATAACTAACTAAGACCTACCCAAACCCTAAAAATCAATGCCTACATTCCCTCTAACCACGTTCCCACCCGTTAGAAGGAAACTTCCATGCTAATCTGCAGAGTAAATGAAACAAGATCCCAAAAAATCAAGGGGATCTACCTAGTTAGTAAACCTAGGAAATCCTGCCCTAACCAACGCCGGTTACCCTTGACCACCACCGGTTAAGCTAGAACCACCGTTGGTTACCATTTAACTCCCAAAACAGCCTTATTTTGAGGTTGGCACATTTCTGAGAGAGACAGACATCTTCTGAGAATAAGTGACAAAACCATAGCTGCATGCAAGCAAAACCAGCATCTGTACGAGCATCAGGACATCCATAACCAATACCTGAAGCAGCCACAAATCCATTTTCCTTCATGAGAGCATCCGAGGAAGCACTAGCACTACATCAATTTCATTCCATTTGATCACCCACCATTGCTAACCAGGCATCAAGCTTGTATAAATAGTAATTTTTATTAACCTGCATTAGTTCCTTATCGTTTTAGTAGATCTTTTCACTTCTGTTGTTAGTTTCTATTCTCATTTCCATTCCCCACCATTTTATCTCCATGAAAACTTGACCATCTCTTTACCAACACCATTGAACTACCCATACCTGGACCTTGATCATTCCTGTGCATACCTAAAACACACACGAACCTTTCCATTGCCCTTTCATCTTCATCTAATCTCATATCCATCACCCAGCCAAGTTTTATTGAGTTTTGTGTACCCCAACCATACCGATGCCGGTTACCCATAACCATCACCAGTTAGCCTAAACTTATACCGGTCATACTAGACCGACGTCAGTCTCTGTGTCTTTTACTAGAAACCCAGATCAGAGCCTAAAACCACCACTAAATACCCTAAACTGTTCAAAACCTGACCTTGACCAATACCAATACCTCGACAGTGACCTTGATCTTCAGATTCAATCATATCCTAGCCTGTTGTGAATGAATTTTCTTATTGTAGATGAATGAGATACCTAAATCATTTTGACTATAGTAGGATTTACTTTATTATCAGCATTAAGTTGTTTTAAACAGTGGATTGACAACAATCTAGGAAGTATCACACTTCCCAGATTTAGCACATACTAGGTAGTCCACTGCATATATTGTTTAACTTTTATTTGGGGGTCTTGTGTTCCATTTCAGGTAGTTCCTCTAAGAAAAAAGGAAGCTCTCACGATCAGCTGCGGATCCATAAGTCATACGCATGCAACAACCTACAACCAGCATCTTAACAGGTATTCCTCCTAGCCTGTTACCCTTATTTATTTCGTCAACATTCTTAGAAACTCTCCAGAATCAAGTGAAACACATCATTTTGGATGTGGCAATGCAAAGTGGCTTGGTTTCGGTGAAGTCTGAAGGAGCTCGACCCCAACTCAGTGAGTTGGCTCGGCGAGCCAACCCTTGAGTTGGGAACTATTTTTTGTCCTTTTCTTCATGACCCCCCCCCCTCTTCAAGTCAATAGGGTCCCACATTAATTTTTATTAATTTAATATTTTATTTAAATATTTTAATAATAATATTTTTTATTAGTATTTAAATATTCTTTTAATTAATTGAGAATACTAGGTCAACCAGGCATTAATGAAACATGATGGAACCTTCTAAAGTGGTTTAACCAAATGTAATAAATACATCATGTGCCTTCAATTAGGAATGTAATTATGACCTTTCCTCTTCTCTCTCACATATTCTTCTATAAATGTAAGCTGGAAGCTCATGCCAAAGGGTTCCAACAGGTCAGATAGGTTGGAAAGTTAGACATCTTATGCAAGTGTAATTTTTCAAGAGTCCTCTCTCTTCTGCAAGTTTTCTTTACATGTGGATGGAACTTTCAAGCCTCTTTTCCAAGACTGTAATGGCAACCATTACCTCTTCTAAATGTATGATGCATTGTGCACGTTACTGAAGCAATAAAAGTGTGTGTTTTGTGACTAATCTAGGTCCTGTCATCTTTTTGTACTTCATTGTGCCTTTTCTCATGCTTACAAGTACACTATGCAAGTTCATGTTTCTATTGTAGGTTCTTAGAGATATATGCTTATCAAGTGGTGGACAATTGCATGCAGTTGAGTTTTGGTGCTTGTTCACCCTTCTCAAGTTCATCCTTCTTCACTAGAAGACTGATTACTTGTTTGTCTGATCAATTTTAACAAAGGGAAGTGTGCTTCCTAGTCTGTGGTATTTTGTACCCTCTCTAAGTTGTAGTAGGTGAAGTTGACCTAGGGTGCACACACCCTCTTCAAATTAACCCTTCCTTAGTTTGGAAACACCCTTTATTTGGTGCATCACCATCCCTAGTATAGTTTTATTTCTGCAAATCTTTTCCCCTAAAACCCATGAAATGTTAGTATAGGACTAGATAACCATTTTATTACACTAGGAGTAGTACAACACTTAGTTTAGGAAGAGGAATTCAGCCTTCTCCGGAGGTTCACCTCGAGCCCAAGTTTCATAGCTTGAGAGGTGATCCCATGTGTCCCAATCACATCGAACGTCTTGTTCACATTCTGTCCATTCGGAGGGTGCAGTGATTTGGTGAGAACAAGACCACTCTCAGTTGTTGTAATAGTGTATATAATTCCATGCATTCAATAAATAGAGCTGCCCCATTCAAGAAGAATGACTTACTCCCATAGAGTTGGCAAGATATCCCTCATTTTCCCATGTGATAAATTATTTTTCCAACAAGTTCAAACCCAAGTTTTTCCCTAATCGATGTTATGATACCACTTTATAAGATCTTCACATTTAATAAATAAATAATTTAAACAACATGTAAAATATAATGAAAATCAACACAACATGAGATATTTGTTAGCCATTAATCCCTAATATTCAATCATTCAAAATAATAGAAGAATGCCCTTAAGGTAGGGAAACACTATACAATACTCTTTAAGGAAGGAATAAATCAACAATCTTCCAATATAGGAATTCCACTTCGAGGGGGACACCTCCAATATCCTTTCACTAAGTAGAAGACTCAACTCATAGATGGCATATCCCATAATGATATTCTTCTTCGTTATATAGGCATGCATTACTCTTAATGGGTGGGTAACACCTAATTCCAATATCTACAAAGTTAGAAAACTCTATTAAGGTCCCTACATAATCTAAAATTACAATTGAGGTCTATGCAAAGTCTTAAACTATGGTCGAGGTAGACACCTTACAAACTAGAAAAATTGAAACCCTGCAAACTGTGAAGGTTGAAATAGTATTGAATTCAGCTTGTGGAGTTTGTGAAGTTCATAAAAACCTTGAAGGCATCCACTCTGTAGAGTTGCAAACCAACCTACTGTTAGCACAACCTACATATTAATTAAGTGTTTATTATTAAATTAAATATTATTAGGTATAAATAGTATTTATTATTACAATTACATATTATTATTAAGTATTTACAAATCATTATTTAATGTATTATTATTAGATAGTATTACTATTACGATTAAGTATTATTATATTACTATTACAATTAAGTATTATTTTTAGGTGTTTACAAATTAATAATTACTATTTAATGTATAAATTAATAAGTTACTAGGATTTTAATTTATTAGGTGTTCAATGTAGGTTTTAATTTATTAGTTAGATTTTAATTTATTATTCAAGTTTACAATTTTTTTAGGTTCTAGAAATTTTAATTCTTTTAAGTTTATTTATTTATTTAGTACTATCTTTAAGGTTATAAATGTTATTATTTAATATTAATAGTTAGAAATTTATTCAACTCTATATTTAATTTTAGGCGTATTAATATATTTTTTATTATTCATTGATAGTTAAAAAATTATTTAATATATATGATTAGGAATTAAAAATTTATAAGTATAATTTATTATTTATTATTTATTATTTATTAATTAATTTTAAGTTTTTAATATGTTTTGAGCTTAAAATATAAATTAGTACATTATTCAAATATCTTGAATATATTTATATGAATCACACCAATAAATATTAATTTTAAGAGTCTTATCTTAAATTTAATTTATAGATTCCATATTATATTTATTAAATATATTACATTTTTTATTTTAGTTGCATTATTTTGTTGGTTTCTAAACAAGGGCAAAGTATTACTATTTTCCAATTGACTTCTCATTAGATTATGATTATTTAAAAAAAAATACCAATTTACTTATATTAAGTTTTTTAGACATTTACTTAATATTAAATTTATAACTTTGTATAACTTATATAGGTATTATAATCACATCTTCTTTAAAACATGTAAGATCATATACAAAATTCAATGGCACCCTCGAAATCAAAATTTGGTGGATGAAAAAACATAACACACAATAATAATAATATCAAATGTGATTTGTGTGGTTATTTATTTGTTGAGAGTGTCACCAGGGTAACAGACCACCTACTTGAAATCTTAGTTGATGCAGGAGGGTTATTAGTGTGTGCCCAAATGTAGCTTCAAAGATCAAATATGCATTAGATAAATACCAATCTTCTTCATCCTAAGAAAGAAAATAAAAGCACAACAAAAAGTAGAGAATTCAAGCAAATACTTCTAAGTTCGCCACAAATTATATGTCTTCCGCCTCAAATATTGCCATGTTTAGTGGTGCAACAAGGGGATCAGAGAGTGAAACATTGGACATCCTTTGGAAACCAGTGGGGACAACATGTGGACGATGCATTGGATGATTTTTTTAATTCAAGTGCAATTCTATTCAATGTTGACATGAATCCACATTTTTATTAAAATGTAAGGTTTATTAATAAGTACATCATTAGTTATTTAACTAAAAAATGGTTGTAACCAATTGTAACTATATCAATCACTTTATAACTACATCATACATAATAAATAGACAGACACAATCTTAAATCTATGTAATCCACCTTCTCTTTATTTTTCATTGTGTACATCTTCCAACATTGGTATCAAAGTGAGACACAAGGAATTTTTTAAAAGAGGAAAGACAAATTTGAAAAAATCGTGAGTTTTATAAATCCACAAATTCATTCATCTAAAGTATTATTAGGTCCTGAAGATTGATTAATATTTTATGTTAGGGCACAAACAAAGGTCCTAAAGCTTGCTAAAGATTTTATGATATGACACGAGTAGTATAACCATAAAAATACAACCACGAAACTAGATGTTGGAAAAGGGAAAATGCAGTTGAAACAATAAAAAATTAGGGGCACAAACATCAAAAACAATGGAATCTAACTACAACGGTCAACACAAGTTAACCACATAAAAAAATTGATCTAATCGACCATGATACCAATCTGATCCATAAAATGCCTCTTAAAACAATGAATAGATCATATTTAAGTGATAATGAATGAACAATCTAAATTCATTATACCAGCATGTTTATGAAAGAAACATCCATAAAATATTGAAAATGGGAAATTGCAAGACAAGGAGACAACGAGATTTATCCTGGAGAAACTTGTAGACACCTATAATTTGATCAAAGCAATGTTATTACTAACATTGCACTAACTATTCTATTCCCTACAAATTGACGACACTCCATCAATTAGGCTCATTTTCCCCTAAAAATCCTCCTAATTAACTATTATACATTGATTAGGCCTCCTACCATGCATTTGACCAATAAACCTTCTTATTGGTTAACTCCCACTTCCAGAACATCCAAAATCTATCAAAACCTCCTCTAGATGCTCCTAGAAAGATTCATAAGACTACTTGGGATTATTAATTAATCTTAAAGGATTAATTAGCTTCTAATCCTAGTAAAAAATTGCTTTGACTTGCCAAAAGTGATTTTTGGACTTACCGTTTGTCCCACATGCACCAAAATCATACCATTCTTGGAATGGGAAACCTATAAATAGAACTCTCCTCCTCATCATTTCTTAGAACACTTTTCCTCCTCTAGCATAAACTTTAGGCATTTAGGATCTTGAACATTTCTCCATTTATATTGAGCTAATATCTTTATAGTGCATTTATTAACTCAAGCTTGAGTAATATGGAGAGAACCAATATGGTTTTGTAGCCATTGATGGTGAGAATCCATTCTCAAAACCTTGAGATCATACTAAAAATCAAATTTGATTGTTAAGAATCTTCTTAGGTTCATTTAAAAGTTAGCATTCAAAGAGTAGAGATTGATTTAGGCATGTTAGTTTGATTGTTTTCAAAGTTATATGCATGTTAAAGAAATTATCCTCCATAAGCTCTTATATTGATGGTTCTTGTTATATTAGTTTAAAGCTTTGAAACTCTTAGGTGTTTAGTTTCAAGTCTTATAGCTTTCCTAATTTACACATGAACACATATGGCACACCCGGTGGGAGTTTCTCCATAGTCCATAGAAGTTGATTTCAAGCTTTGTGATTTACATCATTTTTCTAGCCATTTCATGAATTTTGAGTATTGAATAGATTTTGCTAACCTTATATGTGTTAAAGTCTTCCTTTTGCATGCAAAGTTAATGGGTTTCTATTGAAAATTAATTTAAATGGAAAAGTTATGATTTGTTTGCATTTTCATAAGTCTTTTTTCTGTCATTTTTTGTGTTGCTCTAGGTACACGCACAAGCGTTAGAGGGGGGGGCATACGTTCAAACTCATGCACACTTATTGGTTTCAATGTGCATACGTTACCAAGTGCACATATGCTTCCTTACCCATGCATATATTTCATTTTTATTTTGACCATGTGTGCTAAAATTCACCATACGCATGCATATTCCAAGAAAGCCATGCATACACTTACAAAGGTGCACATGCATCTCTTAGAAAATGCATACTCTAAGACCCCCTCTATGTTATATTACTTTTTTACATATGTTTGCATATGCTTACAAGGGTGCACATATGTCAAGAAGGGCATGCAAGTGCTTCTCGTCCCACGCATACGCTAAATACTAACTATTTTTTACAAATGCATAGATATGTTGCTAGGTGTGCACATACATCCTAAGGGGCGCGCATACATTATAGTAGAAAGTTTAAAACTATGTTAAAATAACAAAGGGTTGTTTCTTTGGATTTTCTAACCATTTACAAGGTCTTTTTGAGTTGCATTAAATGTTTTCATAGTTGCATTTTCACTTGTGAGGCTAGGATCACGTATGCTCTTCCCTTGCACCTTTTAGGTGATCTTGAGAATCATAAACAATCCAACACCTATTTCATGCTTTTGAAAAACACTTAATTAAAAGTTTTGTTAAGGAATGAAATTCAAATTTGGATTAAAAAAAGGAATGATTGGTGTGTTTGGTTTATAGGCTTTCTTCATTCTTTACTAATTAGTTGGGTTCTACGTTGTGTATGTTCTTCCTTCGTGTCTTAGGATGATCTTAGGAATCAAAATCAATGTTTGATCTTCTTTCTATGATGCCTTGAACTACTAATATTTGTATGAAGAACCATATCACTTGTGAAACAATTTGGATCTAAACAAAGATAACATGTGTGTTGTAGGTTGCCAACGGTATGGAAAACCTCATTAATCTAAAAAATAGGAAAACAGACCACATTCAAAACACTCGATATGTAGGTTTGGATAATGGTAAACTCGTCCACTTGGAACTGGGATAATTACCCTTTGGCATAAGCTTTAAGATAACAAGAGGGATGCTCCTAGGAATATTAAAGTATTCCACACAAGAGGGAACCTTATGGACAAAGTGGGAAGTGCTCCGCTTACCTACTTGACTCGTTATACAATTGTGAGATTTAGCGTCAAAATTATCTTTATTATGACCCCAGTGTAAATACAATTGAATGTATTTTATGCTCATTTTATTGAAGGGGGTAAAGTAAATTTGGGATACTCCAAGGTTTAGTCGGTGTGATTTCCTTGGCAAACCCAAGCTTGTAGAGGTAGTTTGTGACACCTAGTTAAGAGAACTAAATAGGAAGTTATTTCATCTTGGAACCAAATTTAATCCCGTATCAAACCAATCGTGTTAGAGAGCTTTCACAAATTATAAAATTATTCAGATTTGAAACCTTGTTTGTCAAACAAGGAGAGAGTCCATTCAAGTTTGAACTAATCGTCATTCATCACGAAATTTATAAATCATTACTTTATCTTAGTTTCTTATTTTCCCTAAGGCAAGGTGAAACTTTTCCAAAGTGACACCAAGTATATTTAACCTCACTTGATCTACACCTTTGTTATCTTGTTACCCATTTTTGGGAAAAAAATAGAACAACACGTGCAGATACCACTATAAGTAATCGTGTCCACAACTTTTGTAGTCTACTTGCATGACTAGGTTGCAATGATGGAATGCAAGTGTTGAAAGTGTAGACACCAAAATTGGGTAACACTTCCCCTTCACCCCACATATGTAATAATTTAATTACCCAAAATTAAATTAAGGCTCATGCTCACAATATTCATTATTTAATTACCTTAATTAAACTAATTTCCACTTCACCTAGACACTTCATCATAAACCTATTCTTAGCATGTTTCCCTTTTACTAGGACTCAATATCCACTCACCATAACTAACTAAGACTTAGTCCTACCTACCTTAATTAATTAAGAATTAGTTCAACCCTAAAATCACATGCCTATTCTTCCTCTAACCACATTCCTGATTATCTAAGTGCAACATTCTATTTTTATCCGTGAGAATAGAAAGAGTTGGCCAAGATATTGCCAAGATCTGTCATTTTTAGTAAACCTAGGATTTCCCACCTTAACCGACGTCGGTCAACCCTAAACCGACTTCGGTCAACCCTAAACCGATGTCGGTCACCCTAAACCATCATCAGTTACCATATATTCATTTTGGTAACCTTGTTTGGGAGGTTGGAAGAAATTTTTGGAAGTCTGGGAGAAGAGAGATCTGCATGCAAGCACGCACCAGAGCACTCTTGCACATCTAGACACCCTGAACCAGTAACCTAACACTGATCTGAAAGACTTGTATTCAAGTTAACATTCTGGGAAGCACTATCTGATTAGGGGATCATTTTTGAAAACATTCTCTAAACATCCCTAAATGGTGTCAGTGCAGAAGATCATCTCAAGAGCTTTCCAACGACTGTAAGAACGCGACAAACGAACATCGGGAGCTCTAGATATGTCTGGTCAAAGTTCGGTCAACGAGAAAGTCACCTCTAGTCAACTGGTCAATAATGGACCAATCGCACTGCGACACGTGGCGAAAAGTCAAAAGGGAGTTGTTGTTGGTTTTCGACCACCGGTCTTCGACCAGCGTAAAAAAATAAAGGTGCTCAGGAACAAGAGGCTCAACTTTTATTACGAAGGGGAGCCCGGCCGCCGTGTGGACAAAGGTATTATCGCCGACGTGGTGGGTCCACAAGCCACCACGTGGCTTGCCACCAATCGTCAAATTCACTCGATTTTCCTATCGAGGGTCGACAAGTGGTATTTTATTGCCATATTTCATTTGGAATGTCATTATAATAATTGGGTCGAAACTATATGATCTTGATAAGTCCACTTTTCATATTCTACGCCTTATTTCCAAATGCCACGCATTGTATATAAACCATATCCATCTTCCACGCATTATGCTTGGGTTTGTTTTAGCGCCCAAAATACAAACCATGCGCTGTACCAAGATATGTGCCTCAAACCAAGCATATAGATGGCTCTTAAGCCAAGTTAAAACTGCCCTCCATGCATTTTTAAATGCATTCCATTTTTCACGCCCCCACAATGTGGGATAAACCTTTGGAAATCCGCCTCAGGAGAAGGAAGTGGAGATATGGGGGGGATTTGAACCGTGACCTCCATGCAAAAAGATAAGGGTTTTGACCGCCATGCCACTTGTTGAGAAACAATATAAAAGGAGCCATATTGTATTTGAATAGGAGGTACAGGTCTGTGCAAGAAGCTTAAGGACCAGATTGCAGAGAACTCTATTTTTGAAGGTCGTGCACTCAGATTGGGAATTTGGAGTAAAAATATGAAATGTATAGAATTCTGAGATTATTCCAACGATATAAGGTTTGATCTTTTTTGATGAATTTTTAACCTGTTTTTGGAAGCTTTGAATGCAGATTTTAACAGGGATCTTCAAGATAGCCAGTTGGAAAACACGAATTTCAATGCACTTCTAGTCTGAATTGTGACTTGGTGTAAATATGAAAATTGTTCAAAATTCAGATCTGATCTCAGAAATATGATTTGTTTTCATAGACTGTTTTTAAATCTCCATTTGTAGGTGTTTTTCTAACACAGTTGCAGGGAGATCACATTGTGAAAACACTGTAGGAGCCACGGATCGTTCTTGGGACAGTTTCTGCTATTTTTCAGAGTTCTTGGGACATTGATCAGCTCATTTTCAGGTTTTTATTCATTATTGATTGTTTTTAAGAGTTATTGTACTTACATTTCAATATTATTAATGGATCGGTTCAATCTGAACCCGGGGACGTAGGAATTCCGAACCCCGTAAACAATCTCTTTTGTTATCTGAGTCTTTTCAGTTTTTCTGATTATTTATTTGCTATAAAAGTTTTCTACACTTCTATGGATGCAAAATAATCAGAATTTAATCAATTTGTGGATTCAAGAATACTTAAAATTGGTTAAGAAAATCACGATCTTTGGAAACTTATAAAGTGATAAAAATACACATCACAGTTTCAGATCACTATCGCAGCACAGACCAACCATTTTCACAGACCGACCATTGCCATCCTCCATCCATTCAGTATTCTTTCTAAAGTGAGTACACTTTGATCTACAGAATTCTACAGTTATTTATAATTAGTCTCTTTATCTCTTTTGAGTTAGTTTCTGGTTTCTTGTGCACCCCACCATCCCCATATTCCTTCAATCCATTTATCTAACCACCCATAATCCCTTTTAACTCCTTAATATTCAACACTAGACACTCTTGATAATTCCCATAACCCTTGTTAACCTAAACATTCCCCTCTCATTCTCTGTGTAATCACAGAGACTCTCCAAAACCCAGTTTATTGAGCTTCTACTATCCCACCTTAACCTTCGTCGATTCCCTCTTAACTGTCATCAGTCATACCTCTCTGATATTGACATCTATGACTTGTAATTTGTAGTGCCCACATTTTTATAGCTCATTTACTTGTTGTTCCTTTTCTCATAGACATGTTTCGGCAGGGATTTGTTATATTTTGTACATTACATTAGGAGATTTGATCTTATTAGACATGTATGGAGATTTAGGCGTATAGCACTAATTTAGCTTTATTAGCATGTTGTCACATTATCTTATGATGTCATGGATACTAATTGATATGATGTTGTTTTGTACTATAATTATATTGATGGATACTTGGTTAGTTGCATGCTGGGATTCTATGGATATATGTCACTTTATCATTATGTCTAACTTATGGTGAATTATGTATAATTGTGCATGTTGTCGCACTTTTTATTCTAGAGAGATGATATGTTAGTCTAGAATTCATTGTTACCTTATTTAGTAGTTGATTCACATTTTATTGGACAGGTGCGTTTAATGTGTGCAATGAGTGTGTAGGTGACAGGCCACAGGAGAACATGGGATTCAGGCCAGTTACACAACTTTGCACAAGCAACCCATGGGGCTAAGTCCTAGCCATGTTTATTGTATGAGGCCATAGCATTAGAGTTTATTGTTTTGGGCACCATGGGTGAACCTCATTTGTAATGTAATATGTCTTGTAATTTTAATCTTGCTTAGGGTGTTTAGTTTGTGTTGTAAACTTGTTTTAGGGATTTAATGGGCCCACGTACATTAAGTCTTGAATTTGTTTAATGATGTACTTAATCAAAAGGGTTTAGGGTAACATGTGAATCCTTGGGTGGGACCCACACCCTCTACCCTTGTACCCAAGTATGCCAAACCCGAAATTGAGTTATTTTAGGCATTTTTAGGGACCCCTTTTTAGTTTGGGAGTTCCCTTAGCATGAAAATGGGCTTTTGGACCCTACCTAATAGGTAGGGGGGCTTATTTTCAAGGCTTAGAGGGAGTTTTCCCTCCCATTTTACCTTCCTTTGGTCACATTCATGTCAGGGGTATGGATAAGTGTGCTTTATTAAGAGTTACACAAGATTGTTTTGTTATCATTTTGGGTGATTAGGGAGAAGAGGGATAAAATCCATTTTATCCTTTATCTCTTTTATCTTTGGCATCTTTGACCTTGAGGGAAGAGAGGGGTGACACATGTCACCCCCTCATTTGTGAGTATTTTTGCTTGGTCCTCTTCAAATTCTCCCTCATGGAAAAAGAAGAGAACTTTTTTCTTTAGAGCTTTTGCTTGGAGGCTTGTGGATTTTCGAGCTAGAGTTTGCTTGGGTCAAGAAGTGGAAGAGATTGAATTTGGAGAGCTTTTTGGAGGTAGGTTTCTTGAGATTTATTATATGTGTTATATCATGCTAGATATTAGCTTGTTTACTTAGAAATGTTTGTTGTTCGCATGTAGATTTTATTTATTGTTTTCTTGATTTTTCTCCATCCATCATATGGCATGATGGGGTTTTGGAGTTGTGGGGGAAGAGAGATGGATTTTTCCCTCTCAATCCTCATGGCTTGTTGGGAAAGCCTTGTAGGATTTTAATTACTCCCCTCAAATGGTTTGAGGTGGGGAAGGTGGTTCATTTGGCTTGAACCTCCTTCCCCATTCTTGGTGAGGAAACCCCTTTGGGGTTTGAAAATCCTTCCAAGAAGGATTTGGTGAAAGGGTGGAGAAATAAGGAGGATTTGAATGACTTTGGAGGAATAAGGAGGGTGTGGAGTTTTTTTATTTTTGTAAACTAATGTTGGTTACAACTTTTGGAGAACTCCTTTCTTCTCTTCCCCATTTTAGAGGTAGAACATGGTTTCTCCTCTTTTACATCTTTGTAAAATTTGGAGTCTTGTATTTATATTTGTATTGTTTCATGTGGATGTAATATTGTTTTGTTCACCCTCACTCTTGTGCAAAGTTGTGAATAGTAGTACTCTTTCCCATGGGCTAGGGGGAGGCTAACATGCATTCCAACCTTGGAAAGGCATGTGATGATGCCTATGGTTGGGTGGTAAAACAAGCTTCTTCTCCTTGTATGGATTCCTTGAAGGCATTTCAAGTTGGATCTCAAGATGGAAGTTGGTGATAGTTGGAGTTTCATTTTCATATTCACTCTCTTTGTGGAACATTAGCTTGCATTGTATCTCTAGAGTATGGATATGGCTGTGGAAACTTCTTTTACATGTAAAAGCTCCTTCTTTGAATTTGAAAATCTTTGTAAACTTGAGTATTCCATTAGTATTTGAGAAATCCTTTCTTTTAATCTTGGGAAGGAGTTTTTTAGTTGTTTTCTTAAAGTTTGAAAATAAGATGTAACTGAAATTTTGCAAAAGAAGTCTTGTAAAATATTTATATTCCTTTAAAATGCATTGGGTAGAATATATTTATATTCCTTTAACATGCATTTTTTTTAATATCATTTTGATAAAGAAAGATTATTTATTGGAAAAGTGTCTTCTACAAAAGAAATAATATTACTTTGTTGAAAATATTACTTAGTTTAACAATATGAAATAATCATTTAGTATTACATTGGAAAAGAAAGTATCTCCTCTTATATTGTTTTTGTAATAATATTGAATGGAATGTGAATAGTCTTTAAATCTCTTCCCATGTGAGATTTAATGGCTTGTTATTAGTAAAAAAAAAAACCAGTTTTGAATATGTGTGATTTCTTACAAATTGTAAACATACTACAAGATTCTTCTCTTTGTGAACTATCATACTACACTCTCTTATTTTCTCACTTAAATGAGCAGATCATGTAATAAAGATATAGTACAAAAATTAAGTATAATCCATCATTTTACAACTTGTATACTTTTAGCCTCATAGCTTATGATATAAATATATTATAATGCGATTTCATTAGTTAAAAGTTAAAATACAGCTATACAATATTTCTACAAAATATTAATCTAATTATATTTTGTTGTTATAGCCTTGTAAATTAAATATATTATATTATATAAGTAGAATTTCATGGTTATATATTATAATATATATATATATATAATATACGTTGTATATATATATATATATATATATATATATATAGTAAACGCAAATTAATAGTGAATATCAATTAATATATTATATATACATATAATATATTATATATATATATATTAATAAATATAAATATGAATAAATAAAAACGTATTGAATTGTTAAACAAAAAAAATTGAAATTGGAAAACATTGGGGGAGGCCGGAATAGGGTCTGTGTTTTTTTTTTGTATGCAAATGTTGTGGGGAGGGTTGAACCCCGCCCCAACCCTGCCACCGACCTCCCTTCCCCACTGTCCCACACCTCTATTGCTACACTGCATTCCTTCTCCCCCCATCCACCCATGGTTGTCCCTTGTCCACCGCCTATCCCTCTCTCTCCGCGGACATCTCCCAACCCTGCCACTACCCCCCAACTTTGGCGTAGCCCACCACTGAACCCCCGCTCCATTCATGGCCACCTCTGTCCACACATCCGCAACACCTCCCCCTTCCCACGTGGATTCCCCTCTTCCACTTCTCACACTGGCCGCCTTTCCCTAAACCCCATGCATTTTCTCTCCCCATTGCCCCCACCCACCTGCGCATGTCATCCAACCACGGCCTCTCTTCAATGCCTGGTCACACCAAAACAAAAAAAAGGGAACACACGTTTTTATGTTAAGGGATACAATATTATTTTGATTCAAGACTTCCATGAGAGCAACACCTCCAAGCTTCTCCTTAACCTGTATATCCCAAAAGACAACACAAAGCAAAATGAGAAGTAAGAATAGAATGGAGGAGAAAACAAAGAGATTTTTAGGGCAATTTTAGGGTGAGTTAGAAATCAAGGGTTAGGAGTAGATTGATCCTATGGCCCAAGTTCAATCCTACACACTTTAATGCATGGGCATTTTTATGGGATTGAGAAATAAATTAAAAGGGTGTATGTGTGCAAGCTTTTAAACCAAAAAAAAAAAATTTAAAAGGGGGAAATCTATTTAAGCTAAAAGAGGTGTAGCCTTTTTCTAGGTTGTCCCTAGTAACATAATGGGAGTTAAATAAATAAAATTAATTGGGGGTTAATGATTTAGAAATCGGGTAAATCAACTTAGATTATAATAATTTAGTTGTTGGGTTAGTGTTAATTTAATTTCAGGTAAATTAAATTAATATAAATTAACTGTTTGATGGGAAATGGTTAAGCGAAACATTAGTTCTCTTCAAAAAAAAATTACCGACTTATTGGTCTATTTTCCGGTGTCCCGAGGTCGGGCACTACATAATTCTACATATGACTATGACCTAATACCTTTTGCCAACTCACCCAAACTCACCCAGAACTTGACCCTGACCTATTCCAACACCTTGACCACCTACCCAACTTCCAGATCTGATCATAACCTAGCCTATTATATTAGATTTTCTTATTATACTTGAATGAGATACCTAAATCATATCAACTATAGTAGGATTTTATTTATTTATGTTATCTCTTGCATTAATTTGTATCAAACAGTGGGTTGATAGTCATCAAGGAAGTATCATACTTCCCAAATCTAACACACACTAGGTATCCCACTGACATATATTTTTTAACTCTCTTTTGTGGTCTTGTTTTATATTTTAGGTAGTTTCTCCTAGCCAAAGGAAGCTCCCGCAGTCAGCATTTGGTCAAGAAGTCAGAACGCACGTACAACCTCTAATTGACCATCACAACAAGTATTCCTCCTTGGCCCATCACCTTATATGTTTCGTCAAATCCATAAAGAAAATGGTGAAACATTTTGGCACACCTGGTGGGACCCATCAGGGGTTCTTTTGCATTTTATTTATTCCTAGGTGAAAGTTGTGTGTTTGTTTCCCTTTTGAAAAGCTTCCACGTTAATTTTCTCTAGAATCTTCCCCTTCTTCCTACTGTCCTAAAGTAATCTTGTTTTTGGTGCTTTAAAAAGAATACGTCTTTCTTTCATTAGCATTATATTAGTTTAAGAGCATCCCTCTTCCTATTCATCACTTGCTACATCGAATATCACATTTCTATTTGGGTTTAAAACACT